>JAXGGA010002045.1:0-132640 GCA_038373865.1 Uloborus plumipes | reverse complement strand
GACGAGTTTTCGTGTGACGTCTGTATGTACGTGTGTGCGTATGTGGGTCGCATAACTCAAAAACTATATGCCGTAGAAGCTTCTAGCTTGGTATGTAGGCTCTGAGGATGGTCTAGTTGTGCACCTCCCCTTGTGGTTGCATTTGAATGTTCCCAAGGGGGTGTTTTACCCCTTTTTTGGGGAAAATCAGTGTTAATTTCAATGCAGAGGGAAAGATATGCATTGGCGCGACCACTTTCCGTTATGTCGCCAAGCTTTTGGTCGCCAAGTATTTGACGCCAACTTGGCGACATATCGCCAAGTTGGCGACAAATTTGGCGAATTTTTTTTTTTTTTTTTTTTTGAATTTGGGTTCAATTTGGCGCAATTGGCGATATTTTGCGAAAAATTCACTGAATGATGTTAAAATCGGCGATATTTAGTAAATGAATCATTGTAAAACATTTGTTTTGCATTGTTTCGAAGCAAACTAGGGGTGTAAATGTTCGAATTGATATCTTGCTCACTCATAGCATAAATTTAACACTAAGGCATCTACAAAGAAATTTACACGTAAAAGGAAGTAGTGTGGGACCCATACCAGATTTTTGAATTTCATCTCCAGCCACCTTTATCAATGGTACAACTTGGAGACAGAAATCATCTTCTGCGCAATCATTCAAAGACTATGTTCGTATTTAAAGGTATGCATTAATTTGCTACAGATGTATGTAGTCATCACAATTAGTAAAACGAGGAATCACAACATATCGTACTGTAAAATGTTCAACAATATCAATGAAAATAATCTATTAAGTCTTTGACTTTGTTCCAATTGCTTATTTATGTAAATTTTATCACAACCTCTGTATCTATAATTTTTCTTCTGTCTCATGAAACTCGAGATAGACACGTTTGACTGTAGTTGCCTAAACGGGTCCCCATGGCGTGTGTGTGTTGTAAAAGTCGGACTCCACACCAAATGACAGTACAGTTGAAAAAGTGAAGCAGCACACCTCCAATTGCAACCCCATAGAAAAGCTAACACAAGAACGCAAAATCTATATATATATAAAAATGAGTGTATGTATACTTGTTCTCTATACAAATCCACAGTTTGAGTCAGATTTTCATCAAACTTGACACAGAGGTTCCTTGATGCCCTAGAATTCTCGTAGGCGGGGTCTTAAAACTTTAAAAAATCTAAAAAGCTCAAATTCAAGTTTTTTGTCAAAAAATGACCCTTTTATATAGGAATCTAGCCTATTATTAGGCCTATTTTTTTAATCGACAAGAGCCTTTAGGTTATAAATTGATAAAATTTATGGTATTTAAGTATTAGCATTTTTCCAACAAAGATTAAAATTAAAACAATGAATTTTCATTTCAAGGCTCACCTATTTCATTTTAGCATGAAATAAGTCAAAAACAATTAAACTGCTTTTTTTTTTCTTTTCGACTGATAGAGATAAACCCTTAAAGCGAGAAAGTAATTTATTTCTGATTTATCAACCTTTCTACCTCGAGGCTCGGAAACAACGATTAAGAAAAACATAAATTTTTGAATTGTAAGTATATTTAGCTACCACTCTGCAAAAATGCCTCCGAAGAAACGGAAAGCAATAGGACAAGTTCATCCTAAGGCAAAAAAAACGGCTGAAAAACGTGAAAATGAGAGTCCTGTGGAGAGAAATCGAAGACTAGCGACAGTGCACATTAGAGATATGACGGCTAGAGCATTTGAAAGCAATGAGCAGCGTGAGTATCGTCTAAGAGATCTAAGAGATAGAGCAACTAGATCAAGACAATCGGAGACAGTGAGTCAGCGTCAGTTTCGTTTAAAAGAACAACAAGAGAGAACTACTACATCAAGACTAAATTTATTTATTCTTGCGCCTGAAGGTGAAACTAAGAAAGTTGTTTATGAACAAGTTTTGCGTTAAATTTTTATTAGAATTTTTTGAGAAGCTAAAGTTTTATATTAATACGCACCCGGGCAACGCCGGGCATAAAGCTAGTAAGAAATAAAAGAGTTAAGGAAGCTTAAGACTTATTATGTTCTCCGTTCAAATTAGCTGCTGCATTTGAATATATTTGCGCTAGCTATTGATACTGAGTGTTACAAATACTTCGTTACTTAGTTTCTCCATGCAGAAAATTCATCGCTAATATATTAGTTTTCATTTGCAGTGGAAAATGTATTGCTTGTAGGATTTTGAGAAAAAAAAAGATATTGCTTAGTGGATTTTTCTTGGTGGTAATGAGACGATTGCTTTATGCAATTACTACTTTGACATTACTTTCAAAACGGGACATGGTTTACTAAGTCGGATCCAGCTTGTAGTATTGGAGGCTATTTCCGGAAGGGATTCATAAATGCCATTTTTGACATTAATAGAGGATTTGGGCGAATTTCACAAAACATGTCCCTATCTTTAATCACTTAAAAAGACAGCATGGCCCCATAATTGCCACCCTCCCTCTCGCTTCCTTTTAATTATGACCTGTTAACTTGCGATCGTGCGAAACATATAGTTGTTAAACCAACTTTGAACTTAGAAGTGTACTAAAAGTAAACAATCCAAGCAGCATCATCTCATCGGCCAATGCTCAGCCATTCATCGAAACCCGATGAAATTCTCATCGGCCGATGATCCAATATGTCTCATCAGCCAAACAGAATCCGAGCAGCAAAATCAGATGATCAATAACTCATATTGAAATTCATGGGCACGGGACTGTTCTGCTCGTCAATTGCTCCAAATCTCATCGTATTTCGAGCAAAACTCATCTGATTTTGCTGCTCGGATTCTGTTTGGCCGATGAGACATATTGGATTTATGGCTCAGCTTACAGGTTAAAACCTTTCAAATGTACCAACCAATGTTTTTTTTTTTCTTTTTTAACGGTGCGCACTGGAGTGTGCAGGACATCAGTTTTCTAATCGTCATTATTTTAAATTGTTATTTCAGGCCCGATGCTGCCGGCCGAAAGCAATTATTTATTTACGACACGATCATTTGTCTTGTCCTAAATATCTCGAATTCCGCGTTTTTCTGCTTTTTATTCAAACGATAGTATTGATTAACGATCCGAGGGAAAGCCGACGCAGAACGGAAGACATCTTTTAATGCGAAAAAAAAATGGCGAACGGTGTGCTTTTCACGTGCATGAGAAATGGAATGCCATGTTCTTCGTCCCTCGTTTAAATCAATGCAGTTAAAAAACGGTTATTTACAAAACATTACTTCACTACAAGGATTAGATGATCATTTAGTGTAAAGAGGAATAGAAATAAAAATCTGTAAAAGTTGTATTTTTTCCCTCTTTTTCGAAGTACCTAATGATTTGGAACAGAAATGTTGTCGGTTTTTTTTTTCATTTAAATTTTGCTCTTTGCTAGAGTAAAATGTTTCAGACGCATAAACATTATGACTTATGAAAATGTTACTTTAGGGAAAAAACGTATTTTTTCATCATTAGCAAATAACATTTTAACTGCCGGAGAAAGCTATCAGAAATGCTATGCTCCCTCTCTGTGTAAAGTTTATTTTTAGCAAAAACATATCTCAAGAGTAAAAACCAAATCCAGTACGCGTTAAACATGCACAAGCAATTGCCAATTAATCTGCAGTTTCGGGTACCATTAAAAAACTGGAGTTACAGAATCGTTAAAAAATACAGCACGATTTTAAAAACATAAACTTATTAATATAGTTTTTTAATGACAAATCTTTGCTAATATTAGATTTGGAAAATAATCATTAATCTTCGTTACTAGTAATGTATACAGGAAATGCGTTTTGGAAATTAAAAGATTGCAGCCATTTGGTTTTAAAGCTAAAAGTACCGATTCACATAGCAATTTTTAAATGTAACCATTTTTTTTTTCGCCTTCGTATGCATTATTTAGGACAATGGTACCTAATAAAGATTTTAATTTACTGCACTCAAAGTCTAAATCTCAATAATCGAGTTCCACGAAAGTTGCACATATTCAAGATAAAGGTAGGGATTCCCATACAGTGGATGTATGCTTCAAAGTTGGTGCAATAAGCAGGCCCGTCATTTAGGGGGGGGGTCAGGGGAGGGGGGGAATAATTGCCCCCTCTGACTTTGAGAAATCAATGTATTTACTAATAATGAAAGTTACTGTGTTTACCTTTGTTAGTTGCTCAAAAAAAAGACTGTGATGCGGTTCGTATTGTGTACCTGAATCCACTCAGATCAATGAGGAAAAAATTAAAATGTGGACGCAACCTTTTCCTGGAATTAGTTGTCAGCCACTCCTTGCAGCTATCAATACAGTAAACTCTCACTTATACGCCGCCTCATTTATGCTCCTTTTTCACTTATAAGACGATTTTGAATGGTCCCAGCACATTCCATAGCAAAATTATGATAGCATCGGTTCGTTTATGCGTCGATCTAAAGATAAATACAGTCGACGCTCGATATAACGACGGTCTCCGTCGTACACAAAACGGTCTTTATAACGAGTGGTCGCTATAAGAGGTAGAACATAGAGTATATTGGGATACAGTTGGGGGTTTTCTCATCGGTCCTTATATTAGAATGGTCTTTATAACGTGTGGTCATTATAACGAGCGTCGACTGTATTTTACTTATGCGCCGAATTTTCCCTAAAATGTATAAAAATTTATTTATTTTCTTTAAGAAATAAGCATTTTTCTTTACTTTCCTCTTTAATCTTTCGCCTTTATTGCTCACGGAAGGAATTTTTTTTCGCATGAACTAGAATTGGGAGAGGGACAATTATCTATTATGCATCGTTTTAAAGGGAACAGTTTGTAATTAGGTATGCTACAACTTTTGTTTTCTCTTTACGTTACAGTAATTGCCAAACTGTAGTAATATTTGTAAGAAAAGCAGTCAAAAACTTTGTACAATTGATGAAGTTAAAAATACAAGACAACGTGTATACAAGTACAAATAAAAGGTTAAAATAGAGTTAGAAAACTCTAGCACACTGTTAAAACAAGGTACTTAGAAATGAGGCAAAACGTCTTATTTTCAAGAACATCACTGACCCAAAATGGCTCCAGAACCAATTGTCTTGGAATTAGAAACCAGGGTGTCTTGTTTTTGAAACACACAGTGTTCTCAAAAGTAATACCCATGTTCTTGTTTTTGAGACGGAAATATGTTTGAATATAACACGAAATGTACTCATATACGAGACAATCCTATTCTTAATTTTTGAGACGGCTGCACTCTTGGAAATGATACACTCGTGTGTTTATTTCCGAGTCATCACGGAATTTAAAAAATAAGCATATAGCGTCTTGTTTATGAGTCGGTCCTCTCTTCAGAAACGAGACATTTTTGTTTATTTTGCTATTTGAATAATAATTTTACTATTTTTCAGATGCAGATTAAAATTACTAGTGGCCGCGCCGCCGCTTAAAAGAATCACATTTGCTCTGAGCAGTTTTGGTACAGTAAAGCTGGACTTCTATTTCTGACAATTTAATTCATTAAAGCGGCTGATTCAGTTTTCCAGAGCCCACTGTATTATTTTTTCTGATGAATTTTAGGAACTTATTTTTTTTTTCAAAATCAGTTTAATGCATGTTTTGACTTTTTTTTTCTCTTTCATTTTGTGTGTCCAGAATCACATGTCTGATTATCAAAAGCGATACATGCATGAAAACTTAAAAAAAAAAAGGTTCCTTAATTCATCGGAACAGTAATACAGTGGGTGCCGGTTAATTGAATCAGCTGCTTTAATGAATCAAATCGAATAAGGTCCAGCTTTATTATATCAAAACTGTCAAAAAACAGACGTGATTAGCCACTGTAGTAATTTTAAACTACATCCGAAAATTAGTGAAAGTATTATTCAAATTTAATAGTTTATTTCATAAACCCGTCAAATGCACTTTTTAGAAGTTAAACAGCTGAACTAACTACAAAAAACTTTTCAGTTTTAAAATTACAAAAGGTTTATCGTTGAAAAAATTGAAAGTGTTTCCTACTGTATTGCGAAAACAAATACCGTTGGACACAAAAATTATATTTTTTTTTGCAAAAAAATGTTAAAAATTTTGCACTCAACAAGTTTTTTTTTGAAGAAAATTTTTTTTAAAGAAAAGCTGTTTACATCACTTATGAAAACGAAACAAGATAAACACGGAATTTACTGAACCTGTCAAGAGATTTCATTTGAGGGGTTTCTGCAATAGAGAGATTTCAAGACAAAATATAACCCATTAAAAGGTTTTATATTTGACATGTTTTTGCATCAGACAGTGTGCCTAAAATTGGCAATTCATAACCTGTAATATCTTTGAAAATATATTTTGAAAATATATTTTTTGCATAACATTTGCGCCAAAACCTTTGATAAACTTCATTAAAAAAATCCTAAGTTTTAAAGGTCTGTCAAAATTTTCCAAAAAATGAATAAATTGTTACTTTAAAACACAAATGACTAATCCTGACACCTAAAACGTTTTAAAACATTTTTATTTTTCACACTAGCATGTTTGAGAAATATATAAACAATATATTTCACAGAAATGTCTGAGAACTTTTTCTGTGCTTTTTTACTGATTGCAACAAAAATTATTTCTGTTCTTCATTTTTTTATTGTTCTATTAAAATTGTGAATTAATGTTCATTTGCAGGGACCACAACACTTATCATTAAACATCATTTCAAATGTAAAAAATATAGTTTTTAAAAACATGAAACTTTTTAGTCATATATCACTTAATTGCATTAAAGTTAAAATATAAGTGAAAGCTTACTTGTAGGAACAATCCATTAAAACAAAACTTACCTGTATTATGTATTCCTTGTAACATATACACAAAAAGAAACTATTGCAAATAAAAAATATTTATTTACAAAGTTTAACTTTTACATTTTTTCTTCTTACATTTCATCGTTAGCTCAGTCATTTTTTTCCTATTTTTTTCCAAGTTTAGCTCGTGTCTGATTGGGCTGACGGTGAATAGGCATCAATTTCTCCTAATGGAGAAGACCCTGGGTTTGAAGGTGGGTGCGTTGGAGGAGAACTTTTTCTTCTCCTTTTTCTTCTAATATGCAATTTGTACACATTTTTATCCACAGAAATTTTTTTTATATTCTTGTCAGAATATTTTTGCACGGAAGGGGAAGATCGGCGGTTTGGCGCAGGAAAACACGAAAACAACACTTTTGTATCACTTTTGCAGCGCTGTGGTCCCTACAGATACAGATAGAAAGATACTTATCGAGCCGGAGCGAAGCTCCTTTACTCGTGTCTGATTGGGCTGACGGTGAATAGGTATCAATTTCTCCTAATGGAGAAGACCCTGGGTTTGAAGGTGGGTGCGTTGGAGGAGAACTTAGGAGTGGTCCGTGTGGGAGCTTTTTCCTCGTCGGTCTCCATAGGTTCCTTCTGCTTAGGCGGGGGCAGGCTGGGGTCCTGCGACTGATGGCTGGCTGTAACCGCAGGCTGGGGTGCTGGGGTCACTATTTCAGCAGTTGGAGCGGGCTCCTTCGTGGTTGGGTTGTTCTTGGGTTGGGAACTCTTTGTAGGTCTGCTTCCTGCAATTCCTTGGGGCTTTGGTCGGCTGGGGCAGTCCCTCGATGAGGAAAAGTGCTCTCCTTTGCAGTTGGCACAGCATGGCTTGGCATCCTTGTCAGCGGGGCAGGATCTGCTATCGTGTTCGCCGGCGCATCTGAAGCATGCTGGAGGGAGGGTGCAGTTGTAAGCCTTGTGGGAAAATCTTTGACATCTAGCATTGGACGATTGGTATCTCCTTTATCCTGGGATGCTCCATCTTCACTCTAAACGCAGAGATTGTACGGATCTTGAAAATTTCCATGTTCTTAGGAGTCCTTGGCAGGAAGATCATGAAGAGGGGGAGGGGGGTGAAGTCCTGGGCTTTTCCTCGGGTGAACTGAATGATGTTGGAACTAGAGAATCCTAACTCCAGAAGTTCGCTCTCGATGTCCTCTGTCAGGAAGTCGGTCGGGAGACCTCGGATAACCACTTTTATTGGCCTTTCCTCGCAAGTAATGCCCTGCAAAGGAAATACAATGAGAAGAACCAAGTTTTGATTTAATGCATATTCAAAGAAGGATAGGATTCACACTAAACTGTTAAAATAAACACTATTTTCTCTCCACCCCTTCATATATTAGGTTAGTGTGTATGAAATGTCAGATTCTTAAGTGATTGTATAAAACTGCATATCTTTCTTCAAAAGCTGTTTATTCAATCAAAGTATGCTCCATTCGCTTCAATACACTTCTCCCAACGAGATTTTAAAGCGTAGATGCCTGTCTTAAAAAAAATTTTGGTCTTTAGAATTAATAAACTCTGATATCGAGTTTTTTAGACTGTCTTCATTTTCATAGTGTTTGCCCCTTAAAAACAGCTCTAAATGCTTGAAAAAATGAAAATCGGTCGGCGAGAGATCCGGTGAATATGGTGGATGCTGCAAAACTTCATATTCCAGTTCGTTCAATTTCGCAATTGTTTTGTGTGTCGGCAGAATTCATATCGGCAATAAACTCAAAAGAAATAACAAAAGGGAAGACCTTCGAGAAAACTTATTTTGCTGAAATGAGTCTCTGGCAATGGAAAATACGACTATGAATGAGGTTATGCCTAAGACAAAAGTATAACGAAAACAGGGAGACAAACGTCCGCATGTAAAGAGAATCCGACATTTTATACGCACCAACCTAATAATATCACAACCAGGGTCTTTTTGCCAGGTTCTTCAGAACTTTAAGATTTTCTTACTTTATATACTCCCAGAATTTTTACAAGATGAACATATAAAAATCTAAACTATATAATAATTTGAGACTGTAGCAAAAATCAAATTAATTTTGAAAAACAAGTTAAGGCAGGAGTTTCCCCCTTAGTGACTACAGCAAGATGCCATGGAGTGGCCACGGTTTCAATCTATTCATGTAGAGATTAGACCAGGGGGAAAATTCTTGACCTGGAAAAGTTCAGGAACCCCTAGACTAATTGTACAAAAGCTGATAAACATGCAATAAACAAATTATTTAATCAAATCAAAACAATAACAACCAACTTTCCTACTGCACAGCAGGGTTGGCAAGTTTTTGACAGTCAGAGGTTTTATCCGGTTTTAACCGTGGTTTTTACCGTCATGTCAAAAACCACTTTTTGACATGGTTTTTGACATAAGTGTCAAAAACCTAAATTTCTGTCCAAAACATGTTTAAATTTGATATTGATAATCAAAATACATTTTCAAATGAATTTGACAATTTCTGATTTCAGACACTGAAGTAAACTTTTGGAGTTTTAGGTTATTAAAATAAAGTGTAATAAGCAATCCTAATCATAATTGAAGGGCTCGGGAGTAAATAATGGTAACTAGCATTTTAAAAAATCAAACATATGGCTTTTGAATATGGCTTTATTGCTTCGAGGAATTACTGTAACAGATTTTTTTATTTTAAAAATGAAGTGGGTACATTAATTAAGTGCTGTGTGTCTTGGGTATACTTAATAAATTTTTACAAGTGATTTTTTTTAAATTTTAATTTGAAATAATAAATTTTAACTAATAAATAAATAAATAAAATAGTTTGATCAAAAGTATTTAGCAGATTTGTACACTGAGTACTAATTAATTTCGTTTTGCTTTTACTCAAAATAAAAAAAAAATCACTTTGATGTAAAGATTTTTAGATTGATAAAATAGCTAATTAATAGTTATTAAAACATTTAAACAAAACTACTTTAAAAACTGGATTTAACTTTTAATACTTTTAACTTTTTTCATGGCATAACAAGTTAATTTAAAAGAATGATAATTAATTTTCATTAAATTTATTAATTTAATTTTTATTAAACTTGATTGATAAGATAACTAATTGATAGTTATAAAAACATTTAAACAAAACTACTTTAAAAGCTGGATTTGAGTTTTAATATTTAACTTTTTTCACGGCAAAACAAGTTAGTTTAAAAGAATGAGAAATAATTTTCATTAAATTTATTAATTTAATGTTTATTAAACTTGATTGATAAGATGCATAAATTTTATTTAATATTTTTCAGGATGAGAAACCTTATATGTTTATAAAAAATCTCAATAACCACTGTATTTGAGTTTTCGACAGGTTTTTGACGTTTTCGACGTTTTTGACAGGTTTTCGACAGGTTTTCGACGTGTCATGTCAAAAACTGGTTTTTGACGTCAAAAACCCAACCCTGCTGCACAGGCACATTGGGTTTTGACCTGCCAAAAAGAAGGCTCAACATTTTAAATTATTTTAAAAGTTTAATTGAAAAATACATAAATTACTGATCACCTATGGAAAGTTCTTCACAAATCAATCAATCTTTTTTCGTTAAATTTGCCACAAAAATCCTGCATTCATAAAAAAAATTTACAAACAAACTAATTTTAAAGAATGTTTTGCAAAGGACTTCAACAATGTTTCATTTGCCAGTTTTGAATGGATTGTTACATGAAAAAAAAATTGTAACTTAATTATTAAAAATATAGTGAACCTAACTGTCTAAAAATTTTTTTTTAAATTAAAATATGATTTTTTTAATTTTTGAATTTTTTTCTTTGATGTATGAAATTTGTGACACCCATGCTGCATCGATGAATCCCTTAAAATTAAGCAATTTATACTGCAATTAAATTCAAAACTATGCAGTTCAAAAACATGAACACCATTACTTCTAATTACTTTGACACATAATTAAAGTCTAAAGCAAATTAAAAGAAAAAAATCATTAAATAAATTTTGATTAATTCTTGCAGTAGAATTTAATTTCTGTGCCACGCGAATTTAATATACTGCTTTGGTGAAGAATATTATAAATCCACTATTCAACCAAGGGCGGATCCGGCTTCGCGGAAAGGGGGGATCATGAGTCATCATTTGGCATAAACAGGGGGTTTGGGCAACAAATTTTTCGTAACATTTGTCCCAAAACGCTGTGTTGGACTACTTTTGTTACCTTAATGGGGGGGGGGGAGGATAAGTAAGAAGGGTTGAAAATAAGTCTACATTAAGATAATAATGCCTACATGGTCGAATGGCGATTACGGCTCCTATCCCACGAATTGTCAGGCAAGTTAAAATTCTACACTGATCGGACAATGCTGTTGTTTCTTTGCTTTATTAAATTGATTTTCCCTGGCATTTTCCTGATTGGTAAAATTATCTGACTTCCGGGTTCTGCTGCCACCCTGTTTTAGAGACAGGGTAACTATACTTGGTGGACACTAGTGTAGTACCGAGTACACGGTAAATGCTCTTTACTCGGCCAATTTGACGAATACTTGTCTTCTGAAGAAGCAAAATTATAAATTCCTCTAAACTGGTAAAATGTCAGACTAATTTTTTAAAAGAAAGTTTTCACAAATCTAACTTTTTTTTCCCTTTGTAAACAGAAAACAAGCGTAAACTTTCTGCACCTTTAAATTAAATCCTTGAAAAAAATTCTTAGTTCCCTTTAATGGACGCTCATGATAAGTTGAGACAAGAGAAACATTTCTTAAAATAAAATTGAAAAAAAATATTTACATGTATACGAAATAAAAAAAGTAATAATTTCAAATCCAACACGAGATAATACGTACCTCTGTTCCGATGAAGCACTGGACTTGGGCTCTACTTCGAATGGGGTCCCAAAGAAGAGATTGCGTTGGGGAAATACAATTCAACTAAGTAGGAACAAAATAAAAAACAGTAAACAGGTGTGATTATGTGTTAATATAAAAACTTAAGATTCAAAAAGGGTAAACGTAATTTCCCTTTAAGTTTTAATATTGAACAGATCAATAAATTTTGCTGTTCTGTTTCCCTCCCTCTCTAACCATTCTTTCCTGAAGTAGGTACACCAGCAGGATGCAAAACCCATGTCTTCCATATAAGCAGACTTAGATAAAATGTAAAACTATCTGCAAACTTAAATAATTTCTTTAACATTTTCTGCAAAAAAAAGGGGGCTTCTGAATCCTAAAGTGCTACCACCAACAAAAATATCAAGTGGTATGAAGTGCAGGTTCTACCATGAGGTTGGTTGTCAATCCGTCATGATTAATGAATGTGTCAGTTTCGAAAATAACAAGCTACTGCCCCACAATGAACAAAATCAAGACACATTTCAGATAGAAAACTTCCTAAATTTATAACTTTTTTAACAAAATGCAAAAATTTTCTGCAAATTTCGAAAGTTTTCTGCGAACGGCGTTCACGAGTTCATCTGTGTATTATCTGGGTTTGCATATAAGCATGCTCATATTATTACAGTGGCGTATGCAAGGGTTTGGGGGTTTAAACCCTTAAGGTTTGAATTTACCGACAAATACTTTTTTCTTTTTGATATTAAATAAAGCAGCTACTATTCTTGTCAAACAATAGTATTTGCTTCTGAAAAACTCAACCCAGCAAATCTTGCGCATAAGAATAAAATAGCTTTCTTCTCAAAAATATTTCAACATCTAAATCATTCGAAAGAAACGCAAATACTGCAGCAAACATTCTATATTATAAAACCATTCAAATATAACACTTGAGAAGAAATCCTTTTATTTTAAACAATTTAAATCAACCGAGCTGTATTATCCATTCATCAAGCAAGAGGCACTTACAGGGTCCCAGGGACCGATTTACACACCTGGGTGTTTAGGCGCACTAACAAATGTGGTGCTCTCCCCCCCCCTTACCTCAAAAAAAAGATAAATAAACTCCCTTTTTGCTTACACACTTATATTTATGTGAAGGCTAAAATGTGAAATAATTTTTATAAATAATATAATACTTTGTAAAAAAATTTGGTGCCTTCTTTTGTTTGGGGGCCTGGGCCCGGCCCTGAATGCCTTTTTGTAAATCAGCCCCTTTGCACTCCCTAAAAAACAATGGAGCCGCCTCTGGGGTTCCTATTTTGTCCACTTTTTTAACCCCTTCCAGGCTCATTTTGTTTCGGGATTACGGGTCAAAAAATGCCAATTTTTTTGTGCTTATTTTCATACATACATATCTTTTTAAACATAATAGCATCATTCGCATGCTAAAACACTGTATAGTGCTACCAATTTACTAGCAACAATAGTTTCTAAAAGCATCCGAAACCATAAAAGGGACATGTGAAATAATTCGGGAAAGACTGGTTGTGCAGTGTTAATTTTCACAGTGCCCGAGCTACTCGGGATGAGCCAGAATGGTACATTTCGCTCGCCCGAGTCCAGCTCGGGAAAAGCCGGGAAGAGGTTAAATAAAAAATCCAGGGTGGCGGAAGAAATTGGGCAAAAAAAAAAATCCACTGACTTTTCAAATTCTGTTTGATTATACAAATATTAGTGATTTAATAGAATCAGTATACCACATGATAGTATTATTTATTAGCCCTTCAAGTCAATAATTTAATAGAAGTAGAACAATAAATTAACCCACATTATAAATGTTTTTTTAACTTGCATGCAACAATTTTAACAAAATGAAACAGATGGCTGAACATTGTTCATATTCAAAAAGAAAGCAATTTTCATCCTGGAAATAGCTTTCCAGGAAATCGAATCAAAAAGAAAACAAAATTTTCATCATTGGAAAAAAAATTAATAAATAAATACAATATAATAATGATCATTCAAAAATAAATACTGAATCTTTAGTTAGTTGAAAAAGATAACAGGTTCTAAGAAGGAATATTTAATGAATAATTGTAAACAGGCGTTTATAAAAACTGGGAGAAAATAAGCTATTTCCAAAGCGTGCATCCTTTTCTCAATTGCAATTCACGGTCTTTTTGCTCAATTCAGCTGGCATAGCGAAAACAATACATAGAAGTAAAACAAAGTCACTTTATAATAGCGCGAAAAAGATGCACTGGTAAAGAAAATTTTCAGAGAATCAAAATGCTACGAATGTGTTTTACTTTCGACTGTGCGAATAATCTACAGCCTTTAGCAATTTTTAACTAAATTTTGTTTCATTGGTATAGATAAAAAAAGTAAAGTTCTTTTAAAATATTAACCCGTCATCAAATTCAAACAATTCAGTCATTGTTCAAGATTATTTTAATAATATTATTGTAAAAAATTCACTCCGTCATTTATCATACAATTTTAAATAATGTTGATATACGTATTTTTACGTTTTCAGGAATTCAATTCATTTTTGTAGACGCATGACACTAGACTCGTCATTTCGAATTTTCCCTGGAGAAGGGGAAGGGGACAAAGGGTACTCAATGTAAATCTGAAAAAAAAAAAAAAAAGCTCTCGATGCATTGGCCAAGCTTAGTTTCCGCCAGTCTTCCTCCGTTTGTAGTGTCCTCGAGAAAGCTCAAACCTGTCCTTGTGTTGTGCCATACTTATTACAAAGACATGAAGTATCAAATGAAAATAAAAGCAGGGTAAAACAGAACTGTTCACAAAACTGAACATCAAAAACTTACCGTTCACTTTTCATATCCATTGTCCATGAAGATGAAATACTCGGCATGGCGTGCCATACTCGGCATGGCGGGATGGCGGGAAGTAGAAGGAAGGGTGTTGGCGTTTCTGTCTCCTCGCTCGGAGCGCATGCGTAGCTGCGTAGTGGGCTGGTGTTATCAATGGAGTGGAGCCGAAAATAGCCCTTTGATTTTATTGGAAATAACCGGTTTTGAAGAGACAGAAAATCGTTTTATGATGATTTACTTTAACTTTTTCTACTAATTTATTCGTTATTTCAATTCAAACAAAGTAATATTTTCCTTCCTGTATTTGTGGAACATTTGAGTAACAGGACTGTCTTAAACTTGAATTTTTCGGAGACTTGAATTCAAGACCAATTAACTTGGAAAAAATAAGTCACCAAATTGTCTCATTTTTAAGCACATCACTTTTAACAGTGCAGATAGCTATTTCGGGGCTATTATGAATGAAGCCCCCATCATCAGTGCAAAAAGATGATGGTTCACTGACACCAGTCAAGTGAACCCATTCCTAGTAATATGTCCCTTTTCTATAGAAACATTCTTATTCACTCTCTCATTAGAACTTATGTTGAGTTTTAGTCTTTTAAATAATCTTGTTCACTTATGCGTCTCTCTCACTTATGCGCCTTTTTCTGTTGGTCTCTAGGGCAGGCGCATAAGTGAGAGTTCACTGTACTTACTATTGCGATTCTTTTATTGAAGTAATTGCGTTTTAGATTTAGTAATACGGTGGTCAGATTGTAAGCTGGCTTTTCAATAATAAAGTAAACAACACCTAACTTTCAAAACTTTTTAAAATCTTTAAGGCATCAAAAGTTCTTCAGTGAAAGGAGGTTGCTTATAGCACGGACACACATACATGTGTATGTACACATATGGTCATACGGTCACACTATGAGAAGTGAAAATTCATAGCGAAGCAATAATGACTAGCGAATGAAGATTCAAACTATAACTAAATCAATAACTCATATTTTGTCATGATTTAGATTGAACTGTGTGTTCCTTCAATTATACGTGAATCATAATTCAGATTCCAACTTAAATCATGATTCAACTTTAATCATGAATGTATCATAATAAATATTATAGTTAAACTAAATAATCAGAAAAAATCGTAAATATTCGTAATTAATCAATAATACCTAATGAATAATGATTCAAACTACATCAAGCACACATATTCAGTTTATTTTGTTGCAAAATCCTTGACACTACCTTCGTGGCGAATTCCATTTTATAGTTTCAATGATTTTAAACATAATTTATTTCATTTCTTCCCAAAATAAACTTTCTTACTCCAACTGTGATTCAGTAACTGACTAGCTAAATGCATTAGTCGGCTATGTGCGCCGCCCTAAATTATTCAAATGAACTTTTCTAATTAAACTCCTTGCACGCCGATAAGGGAGCACTTCTGTCAAAAACGAAATTTACTTCGTCTACTTTTCCGAAACTTTAAAATGACTACAGCTCGCGTGAGTTTCAATATCGTTCCGACTTTGAAGGAAAATTCGTTACTTCGTTTCGATTTTTGGCAGAATGTATTCGGTGATAAGAAGGTTTCGGAAATAGTTTATTAGGATTAACTTTTGCTTTACTTTTAGCATCGATACTGAAATAGAGATTTGCAATACAGATATTGCATTTCTGTCTGCTTTTAAGTGTAAAAAGTTGCTCAATTCTAACAAAAAAACGAATCTTAAAGTTATTAATTTCGAAATTTAAATGTAACCATGTGACAGTCAGATAAATTGTTCAGATTGCGCTGTCGCAGTCAAACATTGTTAAATGGTTTGGAAATGTCCAGTTTTACAAGAGGGTTGCACTGTTAGAAACCCAGTTGTTGTTTTTAACCCTTTCTGGACAACATTTTTTTATACCTGAGGAAACAATTTTTTCCTTCCAAATCTCAACCAAGGGAGACCATAGGAAGCACACCTACCTATTTTTTAAAGACTTACTACTGCCGGCAGATACGAATGTGCCAAAAAGGTCACAATGTTCTACCGTGGAACAAATCACTTAGAAGTAGAGGCAAAATTATTCTGGAGGTATGTGCCGAATTCGGCGCACCTGACGTTAAAGGTTTAATTGAGTTGTGAAGGCACAAGCCTAATTTTAAATTTGTAAGAAAAGCAGTCGAAAACTTTGTACAATTAATGAAGTTAAAAATGCAAGACAACGTGTCCAAAAGTACAAATTAAATATTTAAAAAGAGTTAGAAAACTCTAGCAATTAGCTATTTCGGGGCTGTTATAAATGAAGCCCCATCATCAGTGTAAAAAGATGATGGTTCACTGACCACAGTCAAGTGAACCAGGAATGCTTTTAAAAAAAACTTTAAAAAAAAAGTGTAGCTTTACATGCTTAAGAGTATTTTTTATTAATTAGAATTTAATGTTTAACAAAGCCAGAACTAAAACGATGTAAGGTCATTTGCGGTAAATGGAGAGAAAATTTCAATGTTTCAAAATCACATCCTTTTCTTTTCTTTGAATGAATGGAGAGATAAAATTGTATGCATTATGTTCAAGACTTTCTGAGAATAATAGGCTGCTAAAAATTTGGTTTCGCGGGTGCTTTTTAGCGAATGAACTCACATTTACATTTACCATTAGAGTGATTTTATTAGAGTGATTTTACCATTTCATTTACCCCAGACTTTTGGAGGTAAATGGAAACTGATTTCTTTTCGTAGGCGGCAGGTAGATAATCACAGTATACCCTGTCAACTTTAGAATCTTTAGGAGACACGGGACCTTTGATATTAAGTTCTCTTTTTCGTTATTTTTTAACTTTACTTGGGCTCGTTTTAGTATTATTATTATATATTTTGGCTATTTTTTTAATATTAATATAATTAGAAATATTTTTGACTAAAAAATGGCAAAATATGAGAAATATGAAACACAAGAAAAATTGACCCTTGCGTTCGAAAGTTCAACTGAAAATCAAAAAACAAAAAATTCTTGAAGACACACAATGATAATGTAAATACTTATTGGCAAACTCTTATAGGTTACCTCTGTTAAGTTTTTTTTTTTTTTTTTTTTTTGCAAAAATTTTGGATCGCACTACAACAAAGTAGCTCCTTTAGATTTTGAATTCTTTTATGCAGTCAATTCGTGAGGTAGAAAAAAAATCCAAGAAACAGAAAAAACTTTAAATATAAATTGAGCGGAAATACTTTTATGGGTTGCAAACTATCTTAGATATTTTCATTTTAATGAAATCGTTATTGTTGTCAATTTACATTTGGTAAAAATAAAGTTCCATTATAACATTTCGTGTTCTAACGGGGATGCAAAATATGTCTGTCCTCCAATCTCTGCTTTCTTGAGAACTAAAGGGCTTTTGAAATGAAGGGATTATGTAGCAAAACCCGAATTTAGAGTAATTAAAGTTCGAAGTTTTATGGTTGCAGCTTTTGTTTTCTGGGTTTGTCGAAAGTGAGCGTATGAACATGCATTACACCGTCAACTCATTTATTTCGATCCATGGACTGCAGTTTCGAGCTTATTATGCCCTCATCAGCATGGAATACGAAAGTAAACGAATTGGAGGCAAAAATCCTCTTATAGAGCAAAGAGCCAAATAAAACTGGTAGATAATGTGAAATTACAATACCAGCGAGCGACCGCACATGGGAACGGTACAACTCGAAAATTTTAACCTTTAGGAGCCGGGCGGTACACATGCTGTACCGTAACTATTTTTTTTAGAGGACGGGGTTGAGATTTTCCCTCGAGTCCTTTGGAGCCGGGGATTTTTTCAAGGTTTCATACGTCTGTACGACAGTTTATACCTTCTCTTTTCAATGGAAAAGAAATCTGTGGTTCAACTATCGTACTACCTGGGTTGAAAGAAAAATTTCTAAAAAACAGCCCGGTTCCAAAAGGTTAAGGCAGAGTTCGGGTATAAAGCAAAAATCCTCTTATAGAAAATAGAGAGCCGAATAAAACTGGTAGCTACTTTGAAATTAGAATACCAGCGAGTGATCGCACATGGGAACGGTACAACTAGAAAATTTTTAGGCTGATGAGTACATAATAAGCCCGAAACTGCAGTCCACGGATCGAAATAAACGAGTTGGCGGTGTATTGCATGTTCCTGCCTTAGCCCTTGATTAGAGGCGGTTACTCACTGCTTTATACCTGAGCGTATGAAATTGATCGAACGACTTCTATTTTTTAATATACCAAGCTTTATTTGCTTACCTGTATCCGTTGGCTTTCCTTTATCCATATTGTATTTTAAAAAAATGTAACGTAGCCCCTTCATCCTCCGAACTCTTCAACTATTCAGTCACTTTCACACCCCACAGCTCTCGAATAGTTTCTGCCACTTTAAAACTCTCCCAGCTTAAACTAAACGCTTCAAAAATAAAACGCCTGCCACTCCGTCATTGGCCGAGTCGTGTCCCCCGCCACAAATCTTATTTTCCCGCGCTCGCGCGATAAATATATCGCGCTTAATTATCCGTTAAAAGCAATCTGAGGGCGCAAAAATGTCGCTCTGAGGCCCCGCCGACGGATTTTCTAATTAAACTCCGTCAAACCCGGAGTTCTTTTCCGGCAGTCATTCATTTTTCACGCTCTTTTCAAGAAGTTTTGAATGCTTTTTCGAATGTCGCTGCAGCTTCTTTAGCACGCACGCTTAATCCGGGGAGTCGTAAGGGCGAAGCGTGGAAAAAAGTGCGACTTTTTTTTTATTTATTTTTTTTTTTTTCGGATGCGTGTTTTTATATATATCACTTGCTAGCAACGTTGCCCTGCGTTGCACTTTTAAAATAAAAGTTGTGTCAAGTGATCAGGCTCGACTAAGAGGAAAAAAAAAAGTGCAACATTTCCCGTGTAGAACACGTGTGCAACGTGTAGAAAAGAGAAATTTCATGACTAAAAATTTAAGTTTAGACCTCTTTGTTTTTTTTTTTTTTTTTTTTTTTTTTTAATTTCAAAAGTTCAATCATTGCTCTTTTTGGGGAAGAATGTTTCGTTTCACGGGTTTTCTAGCGAATAGCCTTCTATGTAATTTCCTGAGTATCAAAAGACTTATGTGCCAAATTTGATGAAGATCGGGTTAAATTTTACAAGAATGTAAATTGACAGCTTCAACGGAAACTTAGTTTTTAATAAAATTCCAACATCAGTGACTTTTACACACAGCTTGCGAGCTACTTGTGGCCTGCAAAGCTGACCTGTGTGGTTCGTATTTTGCTCAATGTCAAAAAGCGAAAGCCATGATTTGTCACTATCTCTCCAACTGGAAGCCAAATGAATGAGGCTTAAACTTAGCAAGAACTAATAAAACATGCCTTATCAATGAAATATGAAATATGCCTAACCCTTGGACCGAAAACCCAAAACTACAGCAGTCAACTGGAGACACTATGGGGCAGTAAGTGAAAAGTCACAACATGCTCCGAGCAAATGTCACTTTTTGCCCAAATGCCAAATCTACCTTTCTAGGTGTAATCGAAAAAACATCAACCAAGGGCACTGATTTAACGTATCACATATAAAGAAACAGCTGGGGCATACGTATCACACTATAGCAGTTTTGAGTTTAGTAAAAGACATTACAAAACAATATTACAAAAAAATGAAAAGGTTACAGGCACGCACAATTTCAACAGCACATTCCTTTAACCTCTCTCTAACTTCTTAAAAATGGGCTATCGCTTAATATGTAGTGACTGTTGGTGGATTGGCCATTTGTCTATTTTCAACTCTACTACAGCCTTACTTCTTTAGCCACAAGTGCCGCTCTAACAACCTACTCCTATCGCATTCAACCACCTTCAGTATAAAGTTAAACCCGCTGTCGACTTAGATAGATTTTATACCATTTCTTGTTACGTAACTACAACAAAAAAAAGGGGGGGGGGTGAAGAAGAAAAGGAAAAAAAAAAGCGGAATAACAAATGTGCAAAGATTTTACTTAAAAATGTTAATAGATTTGCTCCTAACAAGCATGTTCTCCCATTATATTTTTACTTAGTGTGGGCTGTATCCCAAAACGAGCCAAATCACTATTTGAAGGTTCTGTTATCACTAGAAAATAGTTGATTTTAAATGAACACTCTTCTCAGGCTCAAGTTTACAAGAATCTACGTCACGGGGTTTTAGGGACTTGTTTTCTTTGTCCATAAATTTATCAATGAGTTGCCAAATTTTATCACTTGTTCACGAATGTGATGAGCTAAATGCGCCAATCAAAAATCTCAGTGAAACTAGGGATCCTGAAACTGAGAGCATTGTTGAAACAATATCACTAGTCATGGTTATCGATTCCTTGACAGAGAATTTCAAGTTTAATTTAGTCTTAAATCCAAATATAGCTAAGAATAATTACCTTCAGTAGAGCATAAAACATCCTTCTTTTAAGAGATAATAAGGAAAATCGATTATAATCGAAGTTAAAATAGTTTTCCAGAATGTTTCTTGAATGCATTACCCATTAAATGAAGAATAAAAGAACATGTTATGGGAGAAAACCTGAGAAAGCAAACGAGGCAAATATTACAAGTTATTGCATTCTTTCACCATTCTGAAATATCACATGAAATAATTTTGCTATTGCATTTATAATATTTCGGTATTCACTCATGCCAATAGTGTTCATTTTTTGATTAGACAATATTTTGCTTTCATTGAGTCAACCGCTTTGGTTTTTCCAAATTGCTTATTTCTAGAATCTATCATTTCGTTCAAATATCACCGTTAAGAAGTTAAACTTATCAAACAGTTTTTTGTAGTACTTTTTATTCAATGGTGAGCTATTTTTATTTTTGATAACAAAAAATCGAACTAACATGATAATGATAGCTGTTTTTAATTCCATTACATTTAACCCATTTATGCCCAGTAGCCTGAAAACGGGACGCTTGTTAGTTACTGCATACAAAAACCTGTAATGGGTATATCATTTTACTAAAGCTGTTTTTCACAAGTTAAATAGTCCTTCTTCTTGAGAAAACCAGTTAGAGCCACTAGTTGGACATCAGAGTTTATTTATTGACAGCTATTTTCAGACAAATCAGTCAAGCAACGATCCAGCATGGGTAGCCACAGAAAGTAAGTTTTTTTTTTGCGAACTTATTTTTCATAAAATTAAACTATTTTAAAATGATTTGCTTAAAATTGATCAGAGATGCCTTCTGTAATGTTACTTTGCAAAAGTAAAGTCAAGTAAGGTCGTATTTTGCTCACATATCTGCAAAATATCCCATAAACAGGACGTTAAATAACTTAATAAATATGGCAACGGCGAACTATTTTAAGCCTAAAATGTATGTAAACCATTCCAAGTAAGAGTTTTAAGCAGATAAAAATTGAAAAAAATTGTTTAGAAAAACTTGGGCATAAATGCGTTAATTTTGGACATTAAAGTAAGAGCCGTTATGTAAAGTAAATGAATGTTAAAAGGTCGTTATCAGATATGTCCATCACTGCGCAAAACAATATTAGTAAAATATTGTTTCTTTCAATATTCAACGTTTAAATCCATTGGGTAGAGCTCGTCTATGCGTTCTCAATATAGGTCATGCAATGAAATAAGAACGGAAAATATACTTGGAATATTTTCAAGGTGTTTTGTGTAACAATTGATGCTTTTGTCAACCGTGGAATTGCCCATAAATAAATAATTCCTTAATAAAACAAGAAAAATAGTAACAATATGAAGTGACCGTTTTTAAAACACACTAATTTAGTTGGATCTCGTTGTCACAACTTTAAAGATCAAAGATACCCTACATAGAATTAATTCAGTGCTTGGATATCTCCAGAATGTGCCGGGTATTTCCCGAACACTCATAAAGAATTCAAAACCGAGGTATGTTATGAACTGGTTTACTCCATTCCGAGTAAGATGGATTACCCCCTCTTTGTGCAAGGCAGACCATTGTGCCGACCAATCCCGATCGAGAACTCCATATGCATAATCCCACGAATAGCATTCCATTGGGCGGAGCACGTGATTTAAATCGCGAATGCTTAGCAAGTTAGACGTCTGAAATAGCTTAATACTACGCGAGCTTCAGTTTCTAAAAGAAAATAAATTTTTTTAAAATGAAATTTCGATGAAGGTACTTCCGATACAACGATGAATCCCTTTTTATGACAATATTTTGTATTTAAATATTTGAAAAATGTATTGAGGAACAATACATAGACAGAAAAAAAGTAAGATATTATCTACTGCCTTGGAAAAAAATAAGCATCAGATAAACTATTTCTCAGTTAACAGTGAAATTCAATGTAGCATAGTATCTGGTAGATTCTTCTTGTTCAGAAAGAAATAGTTGCCAAGGTATTTGTTTCGCCTATCTGGAAAACCTGGCCAACCAGGATTCGTCTTCCATGGTTTTGAGTGAAAGCTTTATTTAAAAATATTTTCAATTTAAAATTTACGAAATTTTCTCGTGAATTTTTGATGTAAAGATCTATTGTTTTTTAAAGTCAAACCTAATGCTAACGTTTCGTTCAAAAACGACAGGTACGAGTATGAGTGTTTTTTCAAGCATCAAATATACGCTCAACACCTCCTCCTTTTCTGAAAACGTTAAACTGATTTTCCATCTTTTAGGTTTTTGGACTATATAGATATCAATTGCGTTCAAAATAATGCCTTCCACACAACATACAGGCATTCTTCTTGATATATAAAGCCAATCGCCCCATCCGACACGTTAAAAAAACGCAGTCACAATCTCAGAATCCCATTACGAAGTGGAGTAAGAGATTCCCCCTCCATCGTCAATCTCTCAACACTCTCACCACATGCAAAAAAAAAAGAGCCCATTCTTCGCCACCAGCAATCGATTTCCATAGTCGCGTGCGCTCGAAAACAACTCGGACACTGTAATAAGAGACTCAATTTGTGTTCCTCATTCGATTTTTTTTATTCCTTGCAGGGGATTTGGTTTCGTGACTTTCGCTGACCCCGACAGTGTAGATAAAGTGCTAGCCAACGGACCTCACGAGCTCGATGGTAAAAAGGTAAGATTCTTTCCCCTTGTTTTCTCTTGTCTCGTTTTGATTAGTCCTTGCGGAGGGACATGTTATACCAGCGTGTGCCGAAGGGGGTTCATTGTCCGGAAAGCAAAGTTGTCTGATGGTATGGCGCAAAATAATGCGCAAAGGTGAATGATCTGTACGCGAAAATATCTACTAGGACACCCTGTTAAAAATGTCGATCAAAATTGATCCATATAGTGAGGATGATTGGCTGATGCCTCTATCAGTTAAGATGAGCAGTTGAAGTAAGTTTCAAGAGAATTCCATGCTCCCAAGTATGCACAGTTTTGAAATAATTAATTATTTCCCCCAACTCCCAGATATGACAAAATGTAAATAGTTCGGCATTGTTTAACGGTTTAAAAAGTCATCTTGTCTAAATGAAAGAAATTAACTTAATTATCTTTAAAATTACTCTTTTATATTTCTCTCTGCATTTTATCGTTGTTTGTAAATTTTTATAGGTTTCGTATTTACCTACATGTGTTTTCAATTTTGTAAAACCTCTTCGTTTACTCGATTTGCATCAACAAATAATTTTATGCAGTCTCACAGTTGAGTTTCCCTATTGAAATGATTAAAAGGAAATGCACACAAATAAAAATGAGGAAACATTATGAAAATAATGGTTTTAAATGTGAAAGAGGATAAATAATTTAATGACATTAAATGAATACGAAATGTTAACACCAGTATCCAGACCATTTTTTATTTGATTCGTATATTCTTCTATTTTCAACTCTGTAGCAGTTTTAGGCAGGGATTCAAGTGAAACACCATTGCAATCGCTTCGAATTGCAATCGCTACTGGAAGTGAATTACATTATCATCAACTTAACTTGGCACTGACGTCACTACGGGTGGAGCCAATAAGAGGTCACAAGCAGTCAGTGATCTCCTCTTATTCGCCAAGTAGGCTGTGACGTTTTATCTAGCTCGTTTTTTCATAGGCAAACGTCACGCTGACGTCACGATATTTTTATCAAGAAACGTTCTAATGTAATTCATTTCCAGTAGCGATTGTAATTTGCGATCGCCTGTTTCACTTGAATTCCTGCCATATACACACTTTTATTAAACCGGATTTCGTAAAAGACAATAAATCAAGCAGTTTTAATTTATATTTCTCTATTTACGGACCTGAAGCGCAGGGTTAAGCCTTGCCTCACGTGATTCCTCGGTATGGGAACGAACCGCAAAAAAATCTTTCATAATCCAAACATTCGTTGAGGATTTTTTTTACAGAGCTTCCGAACTTACTGTTCTTGCTTTACCGGAAGAGCTTTAGCTGCCATAAGATCAGTCACATGTTGGTAAACGCAGCTTCCAAGATTTTAGCTCTAACTTTACTGGTCTGATATTTGTTTTCCATAAAATTCCTCAAAAAATGAATTATAACTCTCCCAAACTTTTAGTTCACCATTGACTGGTAAATCTTAGAAATCCTCAATTTATCACACTAGATAATAAAACGTTTAAACCATAATTTTAGTTTTTCTTCGTGAATTTACTCTCCAGAAATCCATCAAGGATTCCTTAATGGAACTCCAAAATTTGCAGTTTTACCTTAACTAATAAAACCTTTGAGGTTAATGTAGTTCCCAAGAGTTTATCTCTAACATTACTGTTCGAATACTTGATGTCTATTAAATAAAAACACATGAAACACTATTATAGTTCTCCCAAACTAATAACTCTAAAATTACCGAATGATTTTTTTGGTTTCTGGAAGCTTCGTCAAAGATTAGATCATGAAGATTTTAAACAATTATTTTGAGGTTACCTGGTGAATCTACGCTCTCTGTAGAACCATTAAAGATCAGAATATGGAACAGCTCCAAAACCTTTGCGGTTACACAATTTCAGCCAAAAACTGATTTATAGTGCTTTCTAACTTTTGACACTATTCTTCAGAAAAAAAAGTGTCTTCTTGAAAGAAAGCTGTTTTAAGGTCATTTCAAGAACAGATGAATAAAATGAATTAGTGTTACAGATACGAAAGTAGATTGCGTATTTACAAGCAAATACAGGGTATCTGAATCAAACGTACTTAATTTGAACAGTCGATTAAAAAAAAAGTTTAGCCGGCTACGAGGTGGATATTGGGAAAATGTAGCTTAATTCTTGAAGTGGGGGACAAAGGGGAAAATGGCATCCCCGTAAGAGAAGACACAAGCTTTTTTTTAGTATACAATGCAGAACCCAGATCCTTAATAATAGGGCAAAGAATGTTCGAAATCCCTCTGATCTTGAGGTGCACTTCTTTTATAAACTGCTCCAAACAATTCTTTGCACTGATATTCCCGATTAGTGTTCTGCACTGCATACCAGAGAATACTGTCTGATTTTCTTAGGTAAACCTTCCGCGAATTTGCGCATGCGTCGGGTATTCTCTGATCTTACAAAAATAGGTGTGTTTGGTACGATAACAATAAGGGGAAGAATAATTAGTAGCATTTTGAGCCGTATCAAACAACGTAGAAAGATGCTAATTTCAAATACATAGTTTAATTGAATGTATCAAAAGGATACTAAATGCAAGTTTTTGATTGAAAACTTCGGAAGGTTCTACCTCACAACCCATCATCCCTTTTTTAAGTGAAACGGTTCGCTAGTGCTAGGCGCGGCTTTAACAGATGGACAGTAGCTTGCTCCTTTTCTTATGGGGACGACGATTTTCCTTTTGTCTCCTGAAAAAGGCAAAAGCGTCGGACAAGACAAACAAAAATTGCCGGTGAACTTTAAAAACTTAGCTACCAAATTTTGCCAATATCAGTCTCGTAGAGCTGACATTTGTTTTATAATCGACTGTTCAAATGGGATACGTTCGATTCGTGTACTTTACAATTTCCCGTTCAGTAGCAGGAACCTAGTCCTGCATTAGACTTTCCCTTTTCTATACAATCTAATGCCTCCAAAGAATACTTAGAATCACTATTCACAGTTTGTTGCTATTTGCTGTGACAATGATCTTGGAATTATTTCCCCCAAAAGGATGCTTTTAGAACTCCCCGTTCCAGAAAGTCAAACGACACCATTGCGATGCTGCTATCGGCCTCTCTGTCAACTCGCTGATCTCGTGACGCCGTCCGTGTGTCGGTCACGAGAGCTTCATTAAATATGCCGAGAGGAAATCAAAGGAACAACGGGGATGGGGGTGGGGGGAGGGGGTGTTGTTATTAAGGAAGTCGGAGCGACGCTCGCATTTTCCGAACATTGAATGTGTGGTCCGCAGGAGTTGTTTCAGTGGTCGTTTAATTGTGTTCTGGTGGAATACAAGCATGATAAATGCGAGGGTAGAGAGATACAAGGTAACGTTTGGGGGGAAAAGAGACAGTGAATTCTACCAGACGTAGGAAAACATACCTTGCTTAAATGCTACTTTGTTTATCTGTAAATGAAGATGAGCATTTCACACACACCCAAATTTTAGTTCAGCAGCACTGAGTATTTCAAAGAATAATCACATCTTTAAATAAACAGAAGAATAAAATGTTACTATTCATTGCGCTGATTTGCATTCCAATTCATAGTAATTATCACTATAACTAGTACCCTTTTTCAGCTATTTGATAGAAAGCATTTTCATTAAGTCGTATTTTATACTTCTGTTCCTATTATGAATATTTCTTCTTCTTTTCTTTTTTCCCCAACCTTGATTTTTAAAAAACTAACACGTTAAAAATATTCAAATCAAGTTCATGCAAAATTATTAATTTTCACTCAGCAGCAGGTGCCTGGTTTCTGCAAAACAGTGCCGATTTATCTGGAAAAAAAATTAAGCAAATCAGATAAAAGCAATCGCCCTATGCATATATTTTTTCCCTGAGCACTGGCCATTGTTATCACGATATCCTGATTTGATTTAACGATGCAAAGCTTACACACGTTTTCAGTTGAAAAAAAATTTATAGTAAAATGTTGTACAAAAAAACAATTTACAAAGAATCTACTGAACTTGTAAGATGGTTGTAGTATTCAGCAGTATTGCTTAATTTGAAAAAATAAATCTAAACACACATTAATTTATTATTATCTACCAATGTCTTTGGTATGAAATCTTTTTCCTCTTCTATTCGTATGTTCTTCTCTTCACTGTTGAGCGAATTCCAAATGGGTCATTCCATGTCAAGTATATCCGAGCGGTCCCAATCGACCCTCTCCGATTTTGCTGAAATTTTTATAGGGCGTACATATAACGCTTAGATGAAGCATGAAGCTATGCCAAATTATAGCTCCATAAGTCACGTGGTTCGTCCAATTAAAATTGTTTTGTTAACGCATCTTTTTTCGTGTCATGAGTGAAACGACTAAATTGTCAAGTTTGCGCTTTCATTGCTCGCGACCTAAGATGATTATTAGGCTCAATTTGGTGATTCTGATCACTGTTTAGAGTAGAATAGCCTACTTGTATAACAGAAGCTCATTGCGAGCAGATGTTTGACAATTAGCTGCCAAAGTTGGCTAAAAATCGTGTTTTGGCCAATTTCGACCACAAGTCATCAGCTTGTATCTGCTGAGAGAATAACATTCTGAGGCTAATATTTTCCTCGTTTGTAGCCTGATTGTATTTCCAAAAGGTGTGCAGGTAGCATCTTGATAGCTCAAATCCTTGCTGAATTATCACAGTTACAATTTCAGTCAAACATGTTTTCCGTCTATTTTCTCTCAACTTCAAAGGGCAATATCTCAAAAGGGTCATTTTGAATTTACCTTTTCTTAATATCATTGGAAAGAGCACACTTTTCTTAAGTAAAAAATCAAAAATTTGGTAACAAAATAACTCAGATAATTAAAATTACTAATCCGAAGAAAATGGGTTGAAAAATCTCTAATACTCTTTCATTGAAAGTATGCATTATTTGTGTTATTATTACTGTTATTATTTTTTATTTAATTTTGCGTTTTTTTTTTCGTTAGTTTTGGTTATACTTATGATTCTGGAGGAGTAATAAATCGTTATGTAGTTAAAAGAATTTTTATTAAAAATCTTGAAAAAGAATTAAAGCACGTAATATACTATTTCCGTATGCGTGAAACACCTTTTTTTCCGAAGTTGGCAAATCACCCTTTCTTTTCTTTCTTTTTTTATTTAATTCCAAGTCTTATTTTTTTGGAGATTCTTCTAAACAAAACCTTGAACTGAATTATAGAATCGCACCACATTTGCTGGTATCCACCGCTCGATCCCAGGTTCAGATTTCGTCCACCACTGCTCCAAAATCACTTTGAGATTAATTTCCGCAGCTCCCGGTGCAAGCTTCATTACACATTACTTACATGGTTTCAATGGATCCCAGCAAGAACATTATTTCTGCATCACCCATAAATGCATTTCTCCCGGCGCGGCAGCAGCATCTCTTTAATGCGCGCCATTTTCCAAATGCCCGGTCCGCGCTCATTAAATTTGCAGTGTTGGTAAATAATGCATAAAGTGCGCAGACATCTGATTCGGAACGCACCACAACAACAACACTTGTTAAATCTGAGGGAATATTCCCCCGTGGAGCATTACCTGTCTCTGACAGTTTGAGCAGATGGAGGTGCAAAAACCCCATTAGTTAGTCTCAGATTTAGAGATATTAGGACAAAGTCTACCGTTTAGGTAAATGAAGGGATGCAGGGGTGTAGTTTTCCGTTTATAAACTCTACAAACGCGTAACGTCCGGGGTTATTTAGACTTGCTTTACCTACTATGTGATGCATTTGTACTGTCAAGATTTTAGTACGTTTTTCATAAAATGGCTTCCGATTTAGAGTCATTCCATAGTGACTAACGTAACATTCAGAGCTGATTTTGTAACTGTTTTTACTTGTAACTTAAAGGATAAAAAATATTTTTTAGTTATGCTGGTGGATTTACAATCTACATGGTATCTATGTATCATTTCTGCTAAAAATTAAAAAAAAAATTACTGGCAGTAGATATTTTTTCAACCAAAATAGCAGCGTGACTCACGTAACATTTTTGTAACCCTTAAAATTAACACTCATGTTGTGAGGCAAAAATTTCTCAAAGTTAAGCAAGTGTTGAAAATTGAATGACATATTTGAAAAATGTGTAAAGTTGGCTTTTAAAAACATAAAACACATTTATTAAATCTGAATTTTTTTTAATCTTAAGTGTCACTTATACTCAAGATGGAGTGTGACTAACGTAACGTGACTAACGTAACCATCGAATAACTAGCAGTAAACACACTACAAACTATTTATTATGGGAAACTCTCAGTGATAATTACAATACTTTTTCAATTTTTTAAAACTTTTTATGCTGTTTGATTTTTATTTATTTATTTTTTAATTTATTGTTTGATACTTTTTTCACTTCGGTATTTTTTTTTTCTTCGGCTGAGGTCGACATTTTCATGGAATGACCCTTTACGAATAATTAAATGATTCCAATTGAAAGGACAAGTGGATAAAGGTGATATGTGACATTTGAATTTCGCCAATTTACACAAATTCAAATTAGTGTGTGTTTAGTGTTAACTCACAAACACAATTAAAGGAGCAAGTGAATTAAGGTGATATGTGACAATTTTTTATAAAATTTCTGGAAAAAGCTTTCAAGAAATAAATTATTACTTTATCACCTTCATCCATGGTAAAAAGAAAGTTTTTCAAAAATTGTCACCAATCACCTTTATCCCCTTGCCCCTTCAATTGTTGCAACATGGGTGGGGAAAGGTCTGGGAGTAAAGGTAATTGGTGTTGATCCGATATAACCACGAAAATCACAAGGAGTGCGTAATAATGATAAAAAATTCGATATGTAGCAATTGGATTAGCATTGTGAAACTTATTTTTGGCGCATATATTATTTGCTTTCGCCACTCCGTTATCGAGAAAGTATTGTAACTAGTCTGTAGCACCTTCAACTTTCTTTAAATGAACATTCCAATCTTGAGGAAGTAACTATAAATTTAGTTACAAGGATGTACACTTATTTACAATAGGAGCAGGAAACAATTGCTAAACATCCAGCAATTAGGTAGCAAACAGTACACTGTACTCTCAACAGTAACTCAGCACCACGTACCTAACGTGACCAGTAATTAAGAAATTACAAAAGCAAAACAAACATTCGCCCGAGCGAATAAAACGAGCCTCTCAGAAATCCAATCTGAGAAAAACTAACTACTCTGTTCAAGGCAGTTGGACAGCTATTTATACTCGGAAGGAAATTTGTACAATATTCTAGCAAAATCCGGAGCATTCGATTCATTCACAACTTAAATAATCCATTCAAGAAAATTCTAGTGATAAAAAGAAAAACCTACAATATTACAGCTCAGCGCGAAAATGTCTTCATGCTTATTAAATGTAGGGCAAGTGTAAAAACTACAAAGTGTTACAGGGCCGGTATACAAATGATAAAAGTGATATCTTCAGATACTTTTGCAACATGTTGCCGGATAAAACCAAAAGTAGTGAAATGGTGCAAGGCAGGAAAAACAACAACTATTTACAAGATTCGTAACAGTATGTTTCAATCTTTGCTGAAGTTTTAGGAAAAGTAGCTAAATTCAAAGATGCTTGTGTGAAAGATGGTTTCAATTTATTACCGAAACTTTCTAAATTTATCACGTTTTCTCAAAATGCCGGTATACTTTAGTATTTCATGTTTCGAAAACAAGGAGAAGATGGCAAATAATTTATGGATAAAAAAATGTCATATTACGCTTTTTTTCCCCATTGCTATAGACTTTCTTTCATTGTAAGCAATCGTACGATTTCTTAGCAAAACGTTTTAAACTTTCAAACACACATACACACAAAAAAGCATAAGTGAACTCGTCTAAGCTCAAGCGTCTTGTGAAGCAATACCATGCATTAGTGCTTGACGACTTTTTTATTCTTCAACTTGACAGAAATAGAAAAATATAACTTAGAACGCCGCCGTTTTTGCTCCTCATGCATGAATTTCAATTTAATGGAACTTTTAAGGTATTTCAATGGCTATATACATTTATAATGCGGCTCTTGTCACATTTAAATAAAGATATTAATAATGTTTTGTCCAATTGAAGAATTGCTTTATATTTTAACAGAACCTTTAATGTTACTTAATATTCTTGTTTCATTTCTTTGGCGGATTATTTTGCATTTTAATGGAACTTCTAGTTTTATTTAGCGGTTCAGCCGTCTTCATAATCTACATATATAAAGATGACGGTGTTCGTTTGTCGTTTGTACGTTTGTAACCGCTGGCCAGAAGCCCCCACAGCACCTACAGACCTGAAACTTGGCTCAAAAATTCGAACGTACCCCGCCCTCGTGCACCTCGAAGACCAAATTTTTAATTTCGAATTAGTTATTTTTAAATTAATTAATTAGTCTCATTTTTGGTGTATCCGCCATAATTGAGGGGGGGGAAACCTCGCCCCACCCCAAAACATTATATATCGTTGGAAAGGGTTTTTTTTTCTGAAAAAGAAAAGTTTTAGCACTTTTCTGTCCGTTAATTAGGACAGGAGATATTAATTAATCAAATTTAGTCAATTTTCAAGGCCTAACTCTACGCAGAACTGAAACACTAGAGCCATTTTCCTGATCAGCTGCTCTTTTGTCCCTGAAGTTACTCTGTGGTTTAAATTTGCGTATAGATTTAAGCCTTGAAAATTTATTCAATTTGATTAATTAATATCTCCTGTTACTTACTTAACTTTCTGTCTCTTATATTTATTTGGCGAATTGATTTAAACTTTAACATGACTTTAAGTGGAATTTAAAAGGTTGTGGAGCGCATTTGAACTAAAGGATATAATATTTTTTCTTCAGAGGAGGTTAAAGTGAATTTAAATTTATAAAGTTGACTTCCTCAAAATTCGGGGTTCCCGAAAATGTCACAATGGAACTATCATTGTTAAAAATTTAGGGATGTCTATTCAGTTCCTCTTCGCATTTGGCGTCGTAAAGTTTGGCGACAATCAGGAAATTTACCAAACCTCCCAGCCAGTGAAACACTACTTTCTCCAACTCAAAGAAAAATAAAACGGTCTGGGAAGGAACAGTAGTTGTTTGCAGTCTAAAGAGTATTTTATTGCATGTTTAAAACATGTATTTAATGCCGCCATCACTAAATTTTTAATAATAATAGTTCCATTCTGACATTTTCTGTAACACCGCTGTTCAGTTAACCGGGAAATTTTCCAAACTTCCCGGCCAGTGAAATCTTGATTATTTGAGGGTCACTGTTAGATTGTAATCACTTCAAAGAGATGGTACGAAAGACATTATATTTCTTTCCTTTTAATGTTCACATTAAAATCATGGAAGAATGGTTGTGGCTGATCTACCTGATACAATCCCTATGTTAATAAATTTAGATTTGGAAACCAATTTTACATTGAAATTACGGTTAAATCGGTGAATTATATTACATTTCAAGGGCAATATTGCTGTGGTCGTTGAGAGTTTTCGAAAATCTTGGCTCTACAGTTGTGTCAAAAGTTCCATTGAAACGTAAAAATTTCGCTAAAAATAAATAAGTTAGTCACACACACACACACACACACACACGAAAAGAAGAAAAGTCTTAAGAGTGAGTTAAACTTTATTTAGTTAACTTCCTTTACATTTATTGCACGGGCATCGCCGTGCGGGTACTGCTAGTAGGATATAAAACCCATTCACAACTCAGTGGGCTCCACTGGATTGTTTCGGATAATTAAGATATAAAATTGAAAAGACGGAAAAAATTCTTCAACCCGCTTTACCCATGGTAGACTGCTTAGCGACCAACCATAGAACTTTTGATCCCACACATTTAACATGAATGAGCCCAGTGTATACTCGGTGGGTCTGTATAACTTCGGGCATGAAACTCGCGATCTTTTAATCTTAAGTTGGATCTCCTGACCAGCAGTTATAAGGATCCATGGAGTTATTTAGTTTGGCTAAGGCATAGACACGACAAAAAAAAAAAAAAAATCTCCTAACCACTGAAGCAACCTCCTTCTTCCCAGACACTACATTGGTTGTTGTCGTATTATCTAATCTCTACTAATAATAAAGCTGAAAGTGGATCTGTCTGTCCTTATTTCCTTCCTTCTGTCTGTTACGCGCGTAGCGCCAAAACCGCTCGGTCGATTTTCATGCCACTTGGTACAAAATTAGTTTGTAGCATGTAGTTTTGCACCTCGAAGCGATTTTTCGAAAATTCCATTTCGTTCTTTTTCTATTCGAATTCTTAGCGGAAATTCGATAAAATAGGGAAGAAATATTTCATACACATTTTCAAGTCTTATGTCATTCGAAAGCTTAAAATTTTCTGCATAAAATGAAGTTTTTTCGAAGTTTCTACGATCATCAGGAGATCTGTAATAGTTGTTCTTAGAATCCCGAAATTCAAGGCTTACCTTCAGTAAAGCAAGCCAAACGGTTCTAAAATGGTTGAGCTCTAGAATAAATTTGTTTGAAAAGAGAGATAAAATGAATTATTTTATCAATGGAAATCAACTTTTCATGTTGTTACTATGGTTACGTGTTCATACTTATTTTTGTTTCGTTCTTTTTCCAGGGTTGCCAGCGTCAATCTTCGTAGGCTACGGCCAGACGTAGAATTTTTGATTCTACGGTAGTATTTTTTCGGCCCAAATAAGGAGCGTAGTATTTTTCTGGCAACCCTGTTTCCAATATACTAATGACTTAATTAAAAGATTTGGTGGATTTTTTTTTTCTTTCATTTTCATAGATTTCGCATTTCAGCAACATTGATTTTGGCAACGTTTGGAAACAGTAGTATTTTGTAATATTTTTTTTAGAGGAGGCGTAGTATTTTTTTGTTCCAATTCTGTGGCAACCCTGTCTTTTTCCCGGTGAAGATGCTTTGGGACCCTGCTTGGCGCGTTTTCAAAAAGTCAACTACGCAAAATACCTAGGGTTACCACGCTTGACGCGCCTATCGTTCATTTAGCGAGAAAAGGGTACCTAAAGCACAGATTAACGAAATATCGTATCAATTGCGATATTGCATCGTTTTTTTAAAATGTTTCATTTCGGAAAATGTATTGTTTTGTTTTTTAAGCTAGGAAAGAAAACTTTCTTCTTCTTTTAAACTTTGGTAAGATTTCTGTTGGTTCATGTTACCAACAAAATTGTTCTTATTTTCTCTTTTGGCTTATTTTTGTCCATCTCCCTTGGGGCTGCATTCGAATATTCCAAAGGGGTGTTTTACCCCATTTATCGGGTAAATCAGTGTTTTCAATGCAAGGTGTTATGAATTGGTTAACAAAAGTAATATGAATTGGCGCGACCACTTGGCGATATATCGCCAAGCTTTTGATCGCCAAGTATTTGACGCCAAATTGGCGAATTTTTTTTTATTTAGGTTTAATTAGGCGCTGTTGGCGATATTTTGCGAAAAATCCGCTGAATGATGTTAAAATCGACGATATTTAGGAGATTAGTCATTGTAAAACATTTTTTTGCATTGTTTCGTAGCAAACTAGGGATACAAATGTTTGAATTGTTATCTTGCTCACTCCAAGCACTATTTTAGCACTTAAGGCATCTACTAAGAAATTTACACGTAAAATTAAGTAGTGTGGGGTCCATATCAGATCTTTATATCACTTTGAAGGAATTATAGTTGAATAAAACTAAAATAGAGCATTTTTTCTGCTATATCAATTATTTTACAAATGAACTTTTAATTTTATACCACGGGCAAAGCCGTGCGGGTACCGCTATGTCTTTTATATTTATGTTTAGTGGTAACTTATTCACCAGCTCTTAACTTGAAAAACTCACAAAACAGATCTCATTTTCATAAAAACTCGCTAAAAGGGGACTAATTTAACTGGACAAGCTGTGGATCATACACCATCATTAGAGAAGGGCAAAATCTTCTAATTAGAGGTAAGAAAACAGGAAAACGAGTTTATTACGAGTGCAACTGCGTGCTGTATTAGTTTCAGGGTAGGTGGACGCAGATTGATTTGAAATTTAACGATGAGGAAACGAGATTAGAAGAGATGTAATGATTCCAGAATTTAACCGTGAAGCGCTAATTCCAGAATGCAAACAACTTCCGAGCTGAAAGATTTGATTACGCGGGTTTAATGGATTCCGAAATTTGCGCGCAAAAGATAAGTGATGCCAAAATTTGATATCCGTCGGTTAATGGTCACACAGAAAACTGATTATTTCTGCCAAATCAATGGCCGAGTAATTAGGAAAACCATTTGTGAAGATTAAATGTTTGCGCGTTTGATTTGGCAATTTCGCGGGTCAACATGCTGGCCATTATTAAGCAGAAGGTTTGGAGGGATCTTTATTAATTTCACCAGAACGAGGAAAACTTCTGGACGACAAAATTAAACATCGAACCACCCTGCATTCATTCCTGTCAGTAATCAAATAGATCCTAATTCTTCAGATTTTTAATGCCCTTAAGGTATCTCACCACCTTGAAAAGTCGATTTTCGACTAAAATTTCAAACTTTTTTTTATGTTTGATTTAGAAAATATGAACTTTTTTCTTTCGGAAACTTGTTGAATTTTGTTCCTACCATAATTAGAAGCGGAGAAAACGTCATTTTAATATGGATCCAGGGCAGTTTTTTTTACCGGAAGTTAGGACCTGATGTTTAAAATTAAAACATAAATTAGGGGATATTTCAACTCTAATTATTGGTAAAAAAAAATTTAAATAGTAAAACATTAGAACTGGACAGTAACAGAGTCTGAAGAAGGTGTAGTTGGTCATGGTACTTTTTAAATTGATATGGGTAGCAATGCGCGTCATATGTTTGAATAAAAATCTTTAACTGCATTTATCTCAGAATCGATTTTTCGTTGTTATTATTTGCGACAAATTCCATAAATCTGTAAATTATGAATATTTTTGCTTGAAACTTGCCATGTGGCTTTATATTGATATTGTGGAGGGCCTGAACTAGAGTTATAGCTCTAAAGTAAAATACACTAGATTTGTACTAATTTAAGTACTGTGACACTTACGAAATCACCAATATTTTCATATCTACAGTGCGTTTATGTGCATATCTCCAAATTAGAAATAACTATAACTTAAATTCTAGTTCAGGCCCTAGAGTGTATTATTGTGAATCTATAAACAAAAATGTGTTAATTTTCATGCATAATTGTGGTTATGACAGCCCATCTAGTATTTATCGATTTTCGGCCTAAAATACACCAAAATTACAACATTGCTACAAAGTATATAATAGTTGGCAGTATTTTTTTTTCTAACTAATTTTATGCCCCTTTTTCTAAAAACACCAAAGAAATAAATGTTTTGTCATATTTTTTAAAAACTTGTCCGAATGTATTGAGATACCTTGCCCTTAACCTTTTTTGCAAGTTCTGAAATGTAGATTAGTCTGATATAAAAACACTTTTGTGTGTGCAACTGGGCTCTATTCCATTTGAATAGATTTATTATTTCTTGGACAAAACTCTACAAATACTCCAAATATGCTAGATTGTTGTTTCATTGCATGAACATTTATAAAGAATATGGACTCTACTTCTGTATAAATCAACAAAACTCAGAAAAATTTGCAGAACAAAATATTAAAATATTATTTTTGTCTCAATAAGGGAGTTCATGTGTTTCATGAAATTTATGCTATGAAACGACGATCTAAACATATTTGGAGTTTTTTCAAAGTGCTTTGTAGAAAATTAATTCTTCCGACATCTTGAAATTGCCCAACTGTAGAGACACAGTGCTTACTTTTACATTCCGTGCCTCTAAATAAAAAACTAAAAAATAGCTAAAAGGAAAAAGCAAGTAAATTTTTAAAATTCAGCAAATGAAATATAAGTATCTATTCAAGAGAAATACTTTATATGATATTACATATTCTTGCGGAAAAGTTATTTATAAAAGAATCTTTAAAAATCTTTAGCACTTAAATATTCCTTTGAAATTTTCTTGTAGAATACGTAATAAAAAATGCTCGGAGAAGATGAAGAATCATGCCATTGTTTCTAAAAAAGTAACAATGCATTGAGTTTATTGTATAAAAGAAAATAGGAAAATAAGTAAAATAACTGTATAAACTAAAGGAGGGGAAAAAACGAACTTGATTCATCTGGCACGCAGCAGCTACCAAAGCCAACCGTAACAAAGAAATTTTAATCCACTTTGCCTAAAAGCATTGTGTTCCAACCAAAAATTGGCGTTGAAGCACTTAAGTAATGAAAGTCTGATAAAGTTCTATGCTTTATCGCAGCTTTCGACATCAATCTTTTCCACTGCTGGAAAGTTACACGCGAAATTCGTTGACCGTACATCAGCTAATGCTGAAAACCTGGGCTGCACTTTTGCTGTTTGCTTCCGGGCTTGGCACTCTTAAATTGCTTCGAAGAATCTATTTTTTCCATCTTTGATTAGCGGTGTATTTTTTGATGCTGAATACATGGTCTGAGTGTAATACAGTGAACTCTCACTTATACACCGCCTCATTTATACGCCTTTTTTCACTTATACGACGATTTTCAGTGGTCCCGATACATACCATAGTGAAATAATGATCATTTCATTCGTTTATGCATCGCTCTAAAGATAAATATTTCGCTTATACGCCGAAATTTTCGTAAAATGTAAACAATTTAATTTATTTTTCTAAAAAATGAGCATGTTTCTTCACTTTCCTCTTTAATCTTTCGCTTTTATTGCTCACTGAGGGCATTTTTCCTCATGAACTAGAGTTCGGAAAGGGGCAATTATCTATTATGGATCGTTTTAAAGGGACCAGTTTGTGATTAGGTATATTAAATTTTTGCTTTCTCCTTATCATTGTAGTTAGGTTACAGTAGTTGCTGAACCATAGTAATATGACCATTTTCTATAGAAACATTATTATTCGTGCGCTCATTAGAACTTATGTTGCATTTTAGACTTTTAAATAGGCTTGTTCACTAATGCACCTCTCTCACTTATGCGCCATTTTCTGGAGGTCCCTTGGGCCGGCGCATATGTAGTTCTGATTTTATGCGAAAATTTAATGTTTTACGTATTGCAAAACTATGTATCTTGAATTCTAATTTTTGCTCAAAAGCGTTTTTGACCAATGACAAAGTTTTATATGCTTTACTTTTAGACTTCAAACGTCGTGTAGTCCCTCTCCTAAATAGGCAGTGTGCCAACGTCTCTCTTCTTGGTGCTCCACCAACCTGGCCCTCTGATCGACCCCTATAGGGGACGTACTCAGCACATAGTGGTGCAATCTGCAATGGTCCCGCTGAACCACCAGGCACGACAAACCGAGTAATATGCCAGGGTGCTTCCTGATGAGCTAGTGCTAAGAAAAACGGGCACTCTTATTACAAGATTCAATGCAAAATAATATAATCACACTTTACTTAATTACCAATCTTCTTTATAACTTAAACTTTAAGCATAGAACGAAATTTCGAAATATATCCAAACTTTTTTCAAAATTAAAATGTTGGTGAAACTGATTTCCTTGAACTGCAGTAGATTCCTCGTACAGCTACGTAACTTCATGCTAATCAGCTTTAGACATATTCAATGTATGTTCATTGAAAAAGAGGTTCGCATTGCTGCAACTACCGCAGTCACATCTTCTACTCCAGAGCCACAAAATTGATTTAGCCAGTGTAAAACTTTTTGCCATTTACAGCAGTAGCTAACGTGTCCTGTATCAATTACTTCAGATTTACAATCAGAGTTCCTAGCTTTCTGCTGCGCGGCCAGTTTCTGGTTGTTGACCGAGGGGCACTTTAGCGGCGTCGTTAGCGATGGCTGCCAGCACAAAAGTGACCCCTGTCAGAAATGATCTGTCGTCTCTCCCTGCCAGATAGATTAGCAGCGGCAACGCTTCACTTGCCTCACTGTCTCGTTATATACCACGCTCGAACACCAAGCTAGTCCTTGTGATGACCAGTCGCCATTTTCGGCCACAAATGCGTTGTGAAACAGCAGAGTGAGCAAAATTAAATGGACTTTTCTTTTTGGTGTTGTTGTGTTCTGCATGGATTTATGTTTAGTATGTTAGCAAATGGTGACGCGGAAAATTTCATTTTTTTTCTTCAATAGGTATACAAAAATATATTTCTACCATTTTTATTACACAACAAGTTCTTTCGCAGTATTAACTCTAATTGCTGTAGTAGCTTCTAGAAACATTCAAAGCCTTATCAAGCCTATGACACCATTCCAAAAATTAAAGACAGCATAGAGAAAAACGACAAAATGTAGTTTCAGTTGATAATTATGATATTTAAAATCAGGAGCAATCTAAAAGATATATTGCAATGTTGCTTTTAGTATCAATTACTGTCTAGTATACTGCTCTTGCAGTTTATACCCTTTATGTACCCTAACTTGCGAAATGATAAAAAAATATTCGCGTTTGAAAGTCTATAATTATTTCTTCGGTTGTACTGGCCTGCTGCTCTAAAATTTTAAATTCGGGCCTTTAGGCACTGTTTTTCTTTTTTTCTAATTTTTTTGATATTGACCAATTATAGTCAAAATTTACCCTGTTTTTCTATCAACCTTTAAGCACATAATTAGATAGGGTTGAATTTCATATCTATTGCAGAAAAAAGGATACTAAGGGACATTTTTCTCCCAAGATGTAATGCTTTTCTGGTACCGTGGGAAGTTAAAGGTAGGCAGTAAAAAGTCCAGTGATTGAGTTATAAGATACATGGAACTGCTTATTCACGAAAATTCGGATATTTTGACATGTTTCGCTGACACTTGAGACAAATAGTAGATATTTACTCTGACAATAACTAACTGGATTTAGAGCAAATAAATAAATAAATAAATAAAACAGGTTATGTAGATGTAATAAAAATATTTCAAACACGATATCTGTTATTAAATACTTTGTATAAAGTTCAGTTAGGCACAACTTGTGTGCTTTACTTCCACTTCTCTAAAGGTGCACCATATACTTACGATGAAAGTTTAGAGTGTCATTTTTTAGACGTAGCACTAAAGCCATTACTATACCATATTTTTTCAAGGAAACCATTACACCTCATTATATTCATTTCAAAAGATTTTCATCTAAATTTAAGTGTAGTACTTAGCTAACTTTCATATGAAAGTTACGAGATGCGTTTGCAAAATAATCTTTATCAATGGAACCAAAGTGGATCTGAAACTTAGTTCGTGCTACCACGTATTTAAACCCGCAAGACCTAAGAGTTAATTTGATATCTAGGGCGAAAATTAAGCGATCCTTTTTGTACCGTACCTTGAGTACTGAGCTCGATTAAGATATTGGGAGCATTAGGTCGAATGCTCTTTCGGGGGTTTAGCCTTTGACTGAAATGCCCCTAACATAGTTGGTTTGCACAGTACTGGGCACTGCCTTAATGTACCACTTTTACCTACTTTCAATAAACATGGTTTGTAGATCGTGGGATCCAATATGGAGGGCCAATGGTTTGTCCTTTTGCCCGTGCCTTATCTCTGCATCAAACTGGCAGCGTGGGCGAGGGCCGTCGTAAACCTAGCGGCATATTAGAACGCGCGTGTGACACCACTGTGGGAAGGAAATTCCTCTGGAGTTGTAAAATGGCGTTTGAACGGGCCGGTCGAGTGAAGATGAAAATGGCGGTCAGGGAATGGAAGATTAATATCGATGCAAAGTCGCGAGGGCTATTTGAAGAAAGAATGGACGCGCCTATCTACTATTTTAGTTTTAAATTGATCAAGCTTTGTCTGATAGTTGATACTTTTATGTGGTATACCATGAACTTCTGTTCCATTTTGTTCAACACAAAGCATAGACTGAAACTAATCAGCTGGTTTAGTATTATATGTCATATTTAGTATTGTTCCTTGGGAAGATAGGAAGGGTGGACGCAGTTCGTTTTCCCCTTAGATTGAGAACTTCATACTTGCATAAGGAGTCTTTCCAGTCTTTCCACATTTTTAGTAAAATAAGTAATGCAGTGACGTTCTTAGTACGGGTGTCACAAGGACTGATGATTTATGTTTGTGGTTTCAACCTCCTCCCCCCTCCCCACCATAAAAAAAATGTTGCATTGGAAACATGAACTTTATAGTTTTCAGAAACAGATCATCTTTATTTTTGTGGTGTAACAAAAGTTTTAGTTAAATAATTCACGCTTCAAAAGTATTAAAATTCTTCGACTCATTTTTTTTTTGTAAGAATCTACACTAGACTTGTGTTTCATTTTTTTCGCAAACAACTTTTCGTTGTTTTAAAATTTATTTTTAAGTCTTCAATGGCTGTAAGAATAATAAAAATAAAAATTAAGTAGTTATGAAACTCTGACTTCAGACATTCTTTCTCTATCGAAAGGCAAACATCTTTTTGTCTGGACGCAACAAAAGAGAGAGTGAGAGAGAGAGAGAAAAGTAAATTATTTTTTGAGCAGTCAGATATGTGATGAACCTATTGTTAGAAAAAAACACATAACATACGATAAATTCAATGTCTTTTGAATATTATATTAGACATTTTCTTTCCTTAAAATTTAATTACTATTATTTTTCAAACTCTTCAACCAATTTCGGAAGTGTCATCTCAATCCCCGTTACGATGATGAATAATACGATGAACAAATTAATGTGTCCTCTGCTTGTGTGACTTTTATTATTACATAAAAAATTTCATTTTAAATAACTCGTTGAAACATATTTGTGTGTGTCCTATATTTGAATTGCTCATAGGCCATTTTACTATACAGTGAACTCTCACTTATGCGCCGGCTTAAGGGACCAACAGAAAAAGGCGCGTAAGTGAGAGAGACGCATAAGTGAGCAAGCCTATTTAAAAGTCTAAAATGCAACACAAGTTCTGATAAGAGCATGAATAAGATTGTTTCTATAGAAAATGGTCATATTACTACGGTTTGGCAACTACTGTAACCCAACTACAATGATAAGGTGAAAACAAAAATTGTAACATACGCAATCACAAACTGGTTCTTTTAAAACGATCCATAACAGATAATTGCCTCTCTCCGAATTCTAGTTCATGTGGAAAAATTGCCTTCCGTGAGAAATAAAAGAGAAGGATTAAAGAGGAAAGTGAAGAAACACGCTCATCTTTCAAGAAAATAAATTAAATTAATTAAATGTTTCGAAAAATTCGGCGCATAAGTGAAATATTGATCTTTAGAGCGACGCATAAACGAATGAAATTATCAGTATTTTACTATGGAATAAGCCGGGATCACTGAAAATCGTTTTATAAGTGAAAAAGGCGCATTAATGAGGCGGTGTATAAATGAGAATTCACTGTACTTCTTTTTGATCCCGTTTAAATACATATAATACACTTAAACTGCATGAAACCGACTAAAAAACTACAATGGTTTTTCCATCGTTTCAACAAACCTTTTACATTGTGAAAATGAATGTTGTTTTTACTATATGATCCCATCTATTATTACAGTAATTTTACAGAATTAAACTGTAAAACTGCTAAGTTTACAGTAATAAACTCTAAAATTGCTAGTTTCACAGTTTATTACCGTGCATTTTACAGTTTTAAACTGGAACCTCTGCTGCCAGTATTACACTGTTGATTTTACACTATAATGCAGCTAATTTAGTGGTAATAAACTGTAGAATTGTTAATTTTACAGTAATAAACTGTAAAATTGCTACTTTTACAGTAATAAACTATAAAAATAGCTAGTTTTACAGTTTATTACTGCGATTCTACAGTTTTAACCCATTAATGCCTAGCGTCCCTTTTTAGGGACGGTCTAAAAAAGGATCTGAATTTCCCCAAAATGAACATTTCAACCAAATAATAGTGTTCAATGAGTACCTTAGTATTGTTTCAATTCGTTTTCACAGATTGCAGCACATAACCGCTGTAAAGTGTGTTCTGTAGCAGTTTTAACATGATCCTTATCAAAAACGACATCGTTCACAATCTCAAGAAAAAAAGCTAAGTTTTCAACGTCATTCCCTGCTTCCCCGTTTATGTTTATTGCTGATTTTATTTCATCTTATAAAATGTCTTTTTAAATATTATATCGTAGGCAGAAAAAAAAAATTAGTAAAAAAATTATGTACCCTCTGGGGTCTCTCGTAACTTTTAAGGGACGATTTTTCTTTCCTTAATAAAAAATTTATTTTTTACATAATATTTTTTCTATTATTTTTCCTGTCCATTAAACACTGTTTGTAACCAGTATACAAAATATCTTTGAAAAAAAATGTCAGGCATTAATGGGTTAAACTGAAACCTCTGCTTTGAGTATTATACTGTAAAAACAACAACTTATATTTTGCAGTGTATTGTATTCCGAAAGACCACGCTCAATACGCGCCGCCAGAATTGCTGGTTGGGCAACGATATCCTCTTCCATGTTCCTCAGTAATTGTGATGGAGCGCGTCTTTTGGAAGAGTAACTCTTTAATGGGGACTGCGAAATTAAATCACTTCATTACTGGCGATGTCTTCGAGGAGAACATGGAACTGGACGATCTTCGGCGCTCGAGCCGAGCATGCGAAGGGTGGGGTTCTGAATGATCGGGGGGGAGGGGGGAATTACGTGGGCATCCCCCGTCTTTGCCTGCTTCATGAAATCCTCTGCTCGTTATCGTTTTTGCCGAGATGTAATCGGATGGGAATCTTGGCTTTTTTTTTTTTTTAAGCGGTAAAATCTGTACTTCAGAACCAGAACGAAGTAAGTCCAAAAATGGCGATGTTCACTTTTTTGCTTCATTGTATTTAGAGTTTTATTCCACATCAACCCATGAGAACGTTATTCTATAGAACAAATTCTTTCACAACTTTAGCAGCGTGAAAAGAGCCTGAGTCCCATCCTTTGCATGTATCCGACAATCATTTTCACCCTCCACTGAAAAATGACGGAAATGGACTTTCGTTAATCTGGTTCTGAGGTACAGAAACGTGTTTTTGTTGAGTACATGCAGAGTGTGCTTGTGCGTGGATAACTTTATACGAGTTTCTGTAAGCTTTAACTGCAAGCTTTTTCAGAATTGCGGCAAATTCATCTGTGAGTATTGGTTAAATTCACTACATTCTGCTGAAGTTGAATGGGTTTTATAGGCACAAAAACCGTACTTATAGAGGTTGCTATTCGAAAACAACTTTTTGGATTGTATCAAATTTCTATTCTACTCAAGGGCAATGCGTGAGCAGTGCGCTCTATTATAGAGAAGGTTGTAATGGTAAAAGCAATCATCCAGTAAAGATAATGTCTAGCGATAAACAAAAGAATCACAGGTATATAAAAGTATTGGAGAATCAGTTAATAGTATTCAGTGTCACTTACCGGATATTTCGTAGTCTAATTTCAAAACATTTGTATTTTCACGGTGGAAAAATACAAATAAGAGTTTAAAGTAGTTGAAAACTTTGCTATTTGTAATTTCACATAGAAAGAAATTCAAAGTTTATGACATTTGTCTGTGAAATGTTCCATACGTTACACTGCATACTGTGAAATGACGTTGTAATCAAGTGGGAAAAAAAATCACTAAGCACTTAACTCTCTGTCTCTAGCTATAGACTGCACTTGCGAGTAAAAACACTCAGTAATACAATAAAGTGCATAAGATCACCTTTTAGACTATTTTTTATTGTTATATAGCGTTAAAAGGTACAGAGACATTTAGTTTTGAAGTTCGTGAATTGTTGAAAAACTGACGGCCTCCTTCTTTCTTCTCCTGCTTTATTTTTTGGTAATCTGCGAAAAACTACAAGTCACTTCTTCTTAGCTCAGACTTTGATTCAGCATTCAGGAAGTTTTAAATAAAATACCTTCTCTCCTCCTAAATCAAAACAACACCTGTATGAAGCTAATTTCATGCTCTTGGTACTTAACTTATCATCTAATGTTTTTACTCGCAAATAAATAGTTTGTGAGAGATGGAACGAAAACTGAAAAAACGCACCTAAACCTCTTCTCGCTATACGTTGAGAATCAGCCAAGCAGAAACATTCCTGTAATCATAATTAACCCATTAATGCCTAGCGTCCCTTTTTAGGGACGGTCCGAAAAAGGGTCTGAATTTCCCCCAAATGAATATTTCAACCAAATAATAGTGTTCAATGAGTACCTTGGTATTGTTTCAATTTGTTATTAACAGATTGCGGCATATAACCATTGTAAAGTGTGTTCTGTAGTAGTTTTAATATGATCTTTATCAAAGATGACATCGTTCACAATCTCAAGAAAAAAAGCTAAGTGCTCAAAGTTATTCCCAGCTTCCCAGTTTATGTTCATTGCTGATTTTATTTCTCCTTATAAAATGTCTTTTTAAATATTATATCGCAGGCAGAAAAAAAAATTAGTAAAAAAAGTATGTACCCTCTGGGGTCTACCATAACTTTTGAGGGACGATTTTTCTTTCCTTAATAAAAAAATTATTTTTTACATGATATTTTTTTTATTATTTTTCCTGCCCATTAAACACTGTTTGTAACCAGTCTACAAAATATCTTTGGGGAAAAAAAAACGTCAGGCATTAATGGGTTAACTATGAAAATTGAAGGGCAAGTGGATAAAGATGATATGTGACAATTTTTTCAATTTCTAGAAAAAGCTTTAAAAAAAGTTTTTTAATTGATTTTCCCAAGGGGTAAAACGGGGTCATATTCTTAGTTACCAACCAGCTATGTGACTGGTTGGGGACATGATATTGATGGACTTATCAGTTTCATCCATGGTAAAAAGTAAGTTTCAAAAATTGTCACATATCACCTTCATCCAGTTGCCCCTTCAACTGAATCGCTTATTTCAGAAAACACCCAAGCGACAAACACTAAAAGTTCGAAAAAGTATTTTTACCATTATTTATTAAAAACAATCGATTAGGATTTCAATATTTCAAACTGAAATTTATTCATGTTTAGATGTATTTCTTTCAGAAAATATTGTTGTAATCACTATTAGTTTAACGTGAAGAAATAAATGTTTTCTTAAAATTAGAAATTTTGTCGTTTAGGTTGTTTCTGTAATAAATGATTCAATTATGTTTTGTTTTAAAAACAGAGGGGTGTAGAAATTTGAAGTTTTATCTCAGACTATGAATTCAGAACAATGTAAGATTTCTAAATAAATATGACAGCGAAACTAACGGACAAAGCTTCAAGAAATTTCACAATGGCCTATCGGGACGCAAGGAAGTTGTAGAAACCATCTATCTAATACGCGCTTAAATTGTACCTCCCACAGTCTACCAACAAGCCCCGTCTTTACCGGTGAAATATCGCCACAGCCGGAAGTGGGAACACAATTAATCTCCACTGCTGAGAAGTGTCGAACCCAGATAAGCAACTTTCACCTCTTTGAATACGAATCCCTCCCCCCCCTCCCCACATCCCCTCCTTCCTTATCCCCAGCATCCTTCAAGGAGATTCTTTTTCGTCCCAAAAGGTCCGAGATAAGAGCGCAGTTTAGACCAGACGCTTTTTTTTTTTCTTTCTGTGCTTCCAGCTGACTCTAAACAGCTGGAAAGGGCCCGGGGTTTTATTGCAAAGTGGTTGTTGAGTGATGTTCTTCCCTATCTCGCAGGCGATTTCTTGGAGGAATATTCGGCTAAGGTGTTTTCCGTGACGTCATTCGTGGTGTGGAATGATGATGATGAAGCCATGTTGTTGGAACAAGTTTGGAATTATTTAGTTTTTGTGCTTGATTTTTTCTTCTTTCTTTGCACGGTGAAGAACGCCGCTAGGTAAAATTTGTTGTTAATATATTCATTAGGGATGCACCGATTAATCGGCAGTACCGATTAATCTGCCACAATCGGCCACTTTACCGATCATTAATAATCGGCAAAATCGGACCGATTAATCGGCAGAAAACATATTTTTCAAATATTATTCATTAAAGTATACCTTCACTAAGATACTATGATGAATAATTTTATTAACAGTAATAGTAATCCTCACAGTTGATATAAAGTTTTTTTCAATTAAGTCTCCTACTTTGAATAGATATACAAACACATAGACAATGTTGCTACACATTTTTCATGTGGCGATAGTTTTCTACTAGCACAGTGCTTTTAGATAACCTCTAATTTTTAAGGAAGATAAGTATTGAATTAAATTGTTACTAATTATGAAAAAATATGGATTGGAAGTACTCCTAAATTGGAGTGCTCACCACAGACTCCCCCTCCTCCCCCCTTTTTTTTTAATTTTTATGTCCAATTAACATAACTAACATTGTGTTAATAATATTATTGACAATAATATGGAAATTGGTTCTAAGAAATTTGATAAAATATTGAAATTATTTTGTGAAAACTAGAAAAATGGAAAAAAGTCTTCTCTCAGAAATAAATTACTTACTATTTTTAAACTTGGAATTGTATAAGAGAGAAAAATCAGTGATGGTAAAATTGGTAGTAGGAAAACAATCAAAATTATCATTAATCGGCTCAGCCGATTAATCGGTAATCGGTGATCGGCCAATTTGCTTATCGGTGCATCCCTAATATTCATGTTCAATTTGCACTTTTGTGAATGAACTTTTTTACCACAGTCAACGAATTGTTATAGTTATCAGATTTTTTTTTCACGTGCAAATGAATGTTGTTGTTGCTTTTAATTTGGTAGTCTGTGGTGTTTGGTTCTTGCGTTTGTTAGGTTGTGCCCGGAAGCAAAAGTCTAGGCATTGGTTAAATGTCTGGTATCTGCAAACTTCAGGTTCCAACACATGGTCAGGGCCGTAAGTAGACCTTAGTTTGGGGAGTGTTTTATCAAACCTATCTCTCGTGAAATTTATAAAGTCAATAAAATTTGAGTTCATGTTCTATGCTCTGTTGATTTTTGTCACAATAGATGTATCAAAATGAAAAATGTAAAAAAAAAATTACATCCATTTTACTATATACATAAAAGACTACATTTGAAAACGTATGACCGGGGTAATCTTCCAAACTACTGAACCAATTTTAACCATTTTTTTCACCGTAGATAGCTACAGTAACAGAGAGCAGGATAAGCTATAATTTATTTCTAAAAAGCTTAGTTTAAAAAAGTTATTATGGAAAACAGTTAATTTTATGTCATTTCCCCATTAAATGATTAAATTTTCAACCCATTGTTGCAAAACTTTGGTGCCATACAGCAACAATATTGATTGTAATCATATTGAAAATTTTGAACCAAGGCTTCTCTGGAGTAAGTATGGAATTTATTGCCTTCTAAGGATTTTTATATTTATTTGAGTCAACAATCGCTAACGGGTGAAATAAAAAAAAAATTGATTTTGGTAATAGTTAGAGAATAGAAAGTGTTTATAGGTAGGGATTCAAGTGAAACAGCACTGCGATCGCTTCGAATTGCAATCGCTACTGGAAGTGAATTACATTATCATCAACTTAACTTGGCATGACGTCACTACGGGTGGAGCCAATAAGAGCTCACAAGCACTCAGCGATCTCCTCTTATTCGCCAAGTAGGCTATGACGTTTTATCTAGCTCGTTTTTCATAGGCAAACGTCACGCTGACGTCACGATGTTTTTATCAAGAAACGTTCTAATGTAATTCATTTCCAGTAGCGATTGTAATTTGCGATGGCCTGTTTCACTTGAATCCCTGCCATAGTCAAAAAATTTCTAAATTAGGTACATAAGATGTTTTCACCTCACCAATGTTGTCACGAGGATAGAAACTAATAATGGGACTTATTTAACGAGCAATATTTGGAAATGGTTAATTTCAGTGCGATTGATACTGTAAATATGTATTTATTTTAATATACCAAGCTTATAACATTTCCTATTTACTCAAACATTATTTGTAGCTTGCTATTTTTTTTAGCTTGCATTATTTTTGGTAAAATCCTACTTTAGGGTCCGGGTTTTGCGATTTTTTTCAGTCTGTAGCTTAATAATGTAGTAGGGTTGCAATACTTTAGCTTAAAATCACCAAATAATCCAATCATACAATGATAATTCTCTGGGTTGCCAGATTTAATAATTTATCGCCGGACCTTAAACTAGGATTCATCCTTATTTTTTTTTTTATAGTTTATCCATAACATAGCCATTGTTTACAGAAGTAGCCATTATGTTTATAGATATGCACTTTAGTGTTGGGAAATTTATGAATGAGTTTCACTAAACCACCCTACACCCACAGAAACCCGGGCAGGGCCGGGTACCCGGCTAGTATAGATATAAAATGAGAGGTTGGCATCCAAAGCCAACCTCTTGTAGCCAGTAAGCCGAATGCTTGCCAATCCATCTTGTCGATGATCAGACAATTACTTTCTTTTGCTCTAATCTACGCTTTGCAGTTACGATATGTAAACAAATGTTCTCTCCGTAATTTCAAACAAAAAAGTTTATCCCCCATTTTAAAACTGACTCGAAAGTGTCTTTTTTTTAAAAGAAAATAAGTAACCTATCGACCTAATTAATGATCTGTAAGAAGGAGGACTTCTCGAAATGAGAAATCCACTAATGACTGGCATCCGAGGCCATTTTTTCCCGCTCGCCGCTGATCAATAGCGGGAGGAGGGATGAGGGTGGAAGAAGAACTTTGCTGACATTAATCAATTTTTAAAGCAATTAATGTTGCATCTGTGAGATTTTCGCTCTCATTGTTTGTCTGCTATAATTAATCTCCAAAAAACGAAGCCTAATCTAAGTTGCCATCGCAAAGGGTTCGGGAACATAGTTGCTGTAAGCCTTTATTTAGTTAAGTTTTTTTTTTACGGAAATTTAATACGGAAGAGGGTAGTAATTACGTTTCAACTGTGTTTGTGTTTTTTAGAAGTTATTTTTAGAAGAGGGAGATATTTACTTCCAGATTATTAGTCGTCGTGACTTACTTGTGCTAGTATACTTTGCTGTGTACATAGAAAATTTAAACCTTGACCTTTTGACATTCACTGTACACTTTCAAAACTACATGTTGCATGTGGCATTTTTACGGGTGAAAAGTTGTAGCATCAGGGTACCCCCTGAAGGGTGCCACTTTTCAGTAGCACCCTATGGGTACATTACGGCACCCAATGAGTGACCAATCCTATGTCACCCTAAGGGGCCCTATGGTACCCTAAAGGTGCCATGGGGAGCCTAATACAGTGAACTCTCACTTATACACCGTCTCATTTATGCGCCTTTTTCACTTATACGACGATTTTGAATGGTCCCAGCACATTCCATAGCAAAATAATGACAGTATCATTCGTTTATGCGTCGTTCTAAAGATAAATGTTTCACTTATGCGCCGATTTTTTCCCAAAATGTAAGAAATTTAATTTATTTTCTGTAAAAAATAAGCATTTTTCTTCACTTTCCGCTTTAATCTTTCGCCTTTATTGCTCAGGGAAGGCATTTTTGCCTCGTGAACTAGAGTTCGGAGAGAGGGACAATTATCGCATTATTATGCATCGTTTTATAAAGGGAACAGTTTGTACAATTGGGTATGCTACAATTTTTGTTTTCTCTTAGTGCCCTGCTCCACATCAGCGTAAAACGCGACCGAAACTGAAGGCAGAAACCGAAAATCCGGGTACTTTCCATAGGAACACTATTGAATCCATTTTACGCTTCTGCTTTATTTTTCTGCTTTACGTCAATGTGGAGCATGGCCTTTAATCATTGTAATTGCATTACAGTAATTGCTAAACCGTAGCAGTAAGTCCCTTTCTTAAAGAACCAATCTTATTCATTCTGTCATTATAAAACATGTTGCGTTTTAGTCCTTTAAATATTGTTCACTTATACGTCCCTCTCACTTATGCGCCTTTTTCTGTTGGTACTATGGGCCGGCGTATAAGTGAGAGTTCACTGTATCACCTTCAAGGGTGCCATAGGGAGTCAAGTGGCAAAAGGGGTGCCGCTGGTGCTACAACTTTTCACCCTTAAAGATGCCGCGTGCAACCTGTAGTTTTAACAGTGTCGTCAAAGGCCTGTAGAAGATTATCGTACCTTTGTAGTTGGGCTGTAATAAGTGCTGTAGTAGTGAAAAAATATTTGTAAAAATTCACCTTGGGTTTGTAAGGAGGACTCGCCAAAAGAGAAAGAATTTGGTCATTTAATAGAGTTATATTAGCATTGCTCGTAGTTTAGCAATAAAAATGAAACATTTAAAAAGATAGTGCCTCCTTGGGTTTGTTTAAAACTTCCGTAAAAATGTTAAATTCAATCATAAGCACTGCAGCTGCTTAAACGGTATTTTTACTCTTTCGTCAAGAGAGAAAGCAAACAAGTGGCCAAGAATTAATATATTCTTATTCTTCATTTTTATCAAATGTTCTCTATTATATGTTCTGCTGAGTACCATAATTAGGTAACTTCAAATTTGAAAAAAAAAAAAGATGGATAACAATGTTTCGCTTTTGTTGAAAATGTTTATTCGAAAGTAGACAAAAACTTCTAAGTAAATAAAACTTAGAAATGATAGTTCAATATTATTTAAAACAAGTCTTCGCACTCCCCCCATTTGATTAAATACTAATAATTTGTTGCGTTTTACCATCGCCTCCTAAATACTAAATGCCTACTTCTTTCTGGTTTATAGCACAGAGCAAAATTTCGTGCTTGGTTCACCACGTACCATCTATCGGAGTTCTTCGAGATAGAGAAATTAACGATTGGTTGGTTTCTAAATCTAAATTTGAAAATTAACCAATCAAAAAATTTAATTTGAATATTGTTTGGATTTATCACCACCGACATTCATCGGATTGCCGCAAGGTGGAGCTCAAAGTGGAACAACTGTCTCCCGTATTGAGGCAAATGTAGTAGGCATTTAGTTTTTAGGAGGCGTTGGTTTTACTCGATTCTGTGTGAAAAATACTGAACTGTAATAATCACCCCTCCATATTAGGATTATTGTGACTTCTGCTTGATGAACGGATTAATATCAGATTTTAAAAAAAAAGCATAATTCTGCAGATAACTGGAAAAAGTATTCAATGAATTTCATCATTTGGTAAATTGTAAAACAAAAATATAAAACAGATGGGGAATATGCAAAGCCAGATATTGAAGATACATTACATTTTTCAAAAAGAAGAAACAGGGAAATTTTTTTTTAAATTAAAGTACATTAAGAACAAATAACATACAGTTATAAACTCGTATTTGTGAAAATAACAACGCGTTTCACAACCTTGTTCAAATATTATCAGATTAGTTGCACTGAAAATAGTTTAAAATATTTTACATCTTACTTTGCCCCAAAATCCCCCACATTCTCCAAGCATAGGGCGCACGTGCTGTTCGATAAATTTCAGACGCCTTATTATTTTTCCAGCTCATTCGAATCTTTAAATTTCAAGAAAAGAAAAGAATCATTGAAATATCCATTGAATATTTGTAAAAATACTGATATAGGGTAAGTGCTCCAGTAGTCTGCCATTTAAGAGATATTTTGTTGATCTTGGCTAACCTAGAACTTTCGGCTATCAATACAGCAACAAAAACAAGGTAAAACTTTAGAATGAACCTTTCTGATAGCGAATCACCTACTTATTTCAGAAATTAAAAAAAAAATATGTTAAAATCCGAGCTGTTGTCAACACTAGTAAATGCTCCAGTAGTCGGCCACAGAATCAGCTTAGCTGAAAAATAAGCTGAATAGCAATCTTGGATGACGGGCACACCATTCAAAATGAAATGACTCCTTACTAATTTAAAAAAAAAGTACCCAAAACTTAACTGCCACTGGTTGATGATTGAGGATAGGTACATGAATGTGTGAATGCGTCATATCTGATTTTGAATTAAAAATGTACTATTTATGAGGAGTTTTATGTCATTGCGACCGCCTACTGGAGACCGGCCGACTACTGGAGCACTTACCCTATTTAACTTTTACGTCTAATGATATCTAAATTCATCCTAACTTAAATGAAAAATAATTTAATACCAAGCTTTCTGTTGGTCTGACTTTATTTCCAAACAAAACAACTTTTCAATCACAAACATTTACCAAACAAGAAATGGAACGACCTCGCACGCATTATATTTTCAAATCACGAAAGCATGTAAAAGTAATCTTACTCACACTTGTAAAAGTAATCCTATTCCAATTCTATTCTATTATTAAAAATGCGATTTTCTCCCTGGAAAATTATTCACGCCACCCAAACCCTCACCTGCCATTAATCACCCATATTTTTCTCCAAAGGAATAAGCCCAGGGTAATGGTAAGTCTTGCTAATCCGTCGCTCATCACTCGCCGAGTAAAGTAGCCGTCGGGAGTGGATTTCTTTGTAATTCTTTGGGTGATTACATGCAACTGGAGGGTCTCTGAAATGTGTCAGTTGTTTCTTCTAGGGATACATTGTCTTGTCTGCTATTTCCCTCCCACGATTATCGCTGGGGATTAAAGCGTTTTCCGAACTTGAATGGAATGTAAATTTAGCAGCTTTGGAGGAAAAAAAAGTTGTATTTAAAGGCATGACATGAAAGTTTAATGTAAAAGAACGTGTATTCTTTTATGGGGTAATTAATTATAAAAGTGCACAGGGCAATTTCGCGGTGCGTCTAAAAGGGTTACGTAAAATCAATACATTAGGAGGCTTAATTCTGGACATTCTTCAAAGATTTAAGCATTTAACGTTGTACACAATGAATTATTAGATTTTTTTATGTCACTTAAATCAATTATTTATAACTTTTCTAATATGTATGAATTCATTTCATGTGAATATTACCTTTATTTTTATTTTAACTATATTAAGCAATCGCAAATGTTAGGATAACAATAATATAATGTAATTTCACAATACTAAATCAACATTTAATAATGTTAAATTCGTTATGAAGTCAACACTTTGATCGGTTTTAAGCTTAAGCGATATCATATTTCGTTGCCAAAGTTAATTATCTAAATAAATTTAAATTCATTCGAAAATAATTTTTTTGTCTAATTTTCATGAAAAAATAGGAATAAAATAAAATAAGGTAATGTTTATATGAAACGAATACATGCATGATATTAGAGAAGTTATAAATAAATGATTGCAGTGAAATAAATAAAGGTAATAATTCGTTACACAATGTTAAATGATGAGATCTTTAAAGAATTGAAAAATGTCCAACATTAAGTGTTTTTTTAATGTACATATACCGTCTTCGTTATCAAGTTTATTAACATTATAAACACTGTTTTATTCACGTTGCTCTTCATATTGTTAATGTCTTAATAAAACTCCACTCTCATAAATCTATCAGAGCTTAACCACAAAGATATGTGCGAGGTTTGGAAGAATAACTATGGTTTCCAAACACTAAAAAAAATCTTGTTCTCTCTTAATAACAAGCTTTTAAAATTGAAGAAAAACTACTAATAACTGGAACTGTTTTCTTTAAATGTGCACCTGTCAGATGTTAAGATATCGAAGAAAGCTTCTCCAGATATGTAAAGCTTTTCTTTCACTCAAGACATATTCCCAAGTAGCACACTTCGTTTTTTAAAGGTTGTAAAATGGTTATTAACGTTGTGACAACGGATTAAAAACGTTTATAAAACGTTTAAACGTTTTTTGTGCTACCTGGGTTCGCTGCAAGACAAATTCTATATTTTAAATATTTTCAAGTCCTTTTTTTTCGTAAATACGTTACATCTTAAAAACTCCTTTGTTTCTGTGACTCAGAGGAAGACTAACGTAATTTCACTTTCGTAACTTTTCAGGAGAGGGCGAAAACGATTGTGGGATGCATGCAAAGGATGGGACTCGCACTCTTTAAATGCAGCTAAATAATTGTGAAGGAATTTCTTATGCATAAAGCTCTCATGTTTCAATTTGAAAAAATATTATTTATTCAATGCCGTAAAATAGTGAAAATCGTCATTTTAGACTTACGTTTATCTGGTTCTAAGGTATAGGTTTATAAAGTTGAAATAAGAAGCATTTTGGTAATAATCATACCTCGGGAAAAAAAACGAAAATATTGCAAATTTAACTCTGTAACCATAAAACTAATTTTCTTCTAAGATTAGCATAAACAGTAAATCTAAACACAAGAATAAAAACAATATAAAAGCTTAGTACGAGTAGCCTCCGAAGAACTCGGTATTTGAAAAATATCAGTTTCGGAGAGCTGTACTTACACAATTTCAGACAACGCAACTTTTCAAGCAATTGCTTTGAAAAGAAAAAGAAATGAAATGCATACATTATTATTTGTGTGTAAAATTATTTCCAAGTATGTCATTTGTTTAGTGAAATACACAGCTATGACCAAAGACAATACTGTTCATCGTAATAACAGGCAGACTTAATTATATTATGAGGAAGGAAGACACTTGGAACGAAATCTTATTTTTTGCTGTCTCAAATTAGGCACTTTCAAAGAAGGTTGAACCACTTTAATCGTGTTCGTCTGGTGTTACCTGTATTTTTTTCTGGGTTACCGTTTGGATTTTAAAAGGCATAATATCTGTACCTCAGAACCAGACTAACGTAAGTCCATTTTCGTCATTTTTCGGTAGAGGGGAAAAACGATTGTCGAATACATCGTTTTTCCCCTCTACTGAAAAATGACGAAAATGGACTTACGTTAGTCTGGTTCTGAGGTACAGATATTAGATTCCTTCTAAAAAAAGTAATACATTGCAAATTAGTTCAAAATTGCAATTGCAGTTTGTGCTGCATAATTTTTATTAGTTCATTACATGTACTCAGTAGTGTGAAATAGGCATAATATAGCCTTAACCTGCATTTAATTAAAAACAAGAGTCCTTTGAACTCTTATTACGAATTGGTGCTGTCAATCAGTAAAAATCATACAATTGCAGCCTAACCATTATTCACTATAATATATTTAATACATCATTTGTATATCCATTCATCTTCTGCGTATAGCTTTCAAACATTCCATCAGCTTCCATTTCTGTATCTGGCGAAATGCCATGAAATTAACTAACTCTCTATAATAGTTAAGATCATTCAAAATAGTATATGATGTAAATCCATAGAGACTATTTGGGTTGCTTATTATGAATAATTTTTCAGTTATAAATCGCCTTTATTCGAATGCACGAACATCAATTTTTCCAGCAGAAAAATCATGCACTCTCTAATGATTAATTTTACCCTCCGATTCTCTCATGCCCAAACGAATGAGTATGCAACATCCGATCTTCTAAATCCCTTCGAATTTTCTTTAATTTATCGCTCGCAGCGTTACAAATTCTTATCGCACCAGCTACATGCGAGTTCATTCCAAACAACGAAATGTAAACATGGCTTAAATCTCGGCCACTCTTAATTTCTTCTGTTCTCGGCAACGAGGAATTTCTCCCAGCGAGAACGATTCACGCAATCATGCATCCGAGTCATTAATCACGCATATTTTGCAACTGAGCAAATCTGTTCGCTTGCTGCCATAATGAGCCGCACTAATCCGTTGCACATTATTCCAGCGGCGGGAGTAACTGTAACTGTAACTTCGTAATCTCTCCCCCTGTGAATAACGCGCTATTCTTCCCGCGCCGGCAGCAGAGATAAATCGGCGATTGTTTTTGTTTCTGATACGAGCTGCCTTCAAATTCTCTCGACTGGATTTACTGTATTTTAGAACAAGGGCTGGATACTTGCTTAAAACAGAGAGAACAGAAGATGAAGAAGATTATACAGGGTGTCCACTCCTATCGTGGCCCAATAAGCTAATTTCTAAACCGTTAGAGATAATCATATAGTTTATTTAGGAAAAAATCTCTAAATTGCGAAAGGAATTTTGGGTCTATTCAATGCTTTTCAAAAAATCAAATTTTAAAAGAGTTACGAAATTTAAACTTTTATACAGCCCCCCAGTCCTATCAATCATATTTAGTAAAACATTCTTGACACTGTAACGATTAAAACATTAAAAAAATCACTGCTCTACGACAAAAATTGACCGAGTTATGAGGTTTTGAAAAATCAAGATTTTGAAGGATTTCGCATACGGTCCCTTAAGCGATCTCTCGATGACGTCAGGAAATAATGCAAACTCTTGATTTTTCAAAACGTCATAACTCGGTCAATTTTTGTGCTAGAACAGTGATTTTTTTTTTTAGTTTTAAACGTTACAGTGTCAAGAATGTTTTACTAAACATGATTGATAGGACTGGGGGGCTGTATAAAAATTTAAATTTCGTAACTCTTTCAAAATTGATTTTTTGAAAAACATTGAATAGACCCAAAATTTCTTTCGTAATTTGGAGATTTTTTCCTAAATGAACTATATGCTTTTCTCTAACGGTTTAGAAATTAGCTATTGGGCCACGATAGGAGTGGGCACCCTGTATGTAATATATTATTTAGGAATATGGAAAGCAAAACTGCTTTTGAATTTTACCAGTGTTGCTACGCAGGGCCGCCGTTTGGGGCGACTTCTAGACTATACTGGACTTCTAGTGCCGGGGCCCGGAGCTTTGGGTGGGCCGTAAGGTTATGAACATGTTTTTCCAGTTTTAGTGTCAATAATTTTATTTAAAAAAAGCTGTTTTTCAAAAAAAAAAAAAAATCTCGCTTTCCATTGCCGATTCTTAATATGAAACAATTGCTAGTACAAACGCTAATCAATGAAACACGCTTGCGCAAAGGAAATTGCACCGCTTTTTAAAATCATCTGGCGATACAAATAACGTGAAAATAAAATCAGGTGCACACTTTCGTAACTAAAAACAAAAAGGTTTTCCGAAAAAAAAAATGTTTCTCTTTTTTTTTTTTTTTACAATTGCAAATGTGCTGAAACGACGGCATAAAAATATACAATTTGGGGGAAGGGGGTGCATGGGGGGCCCGGTATTAAAATTGGTAGAGGGCCCCATCGCTGGTAGTGGGGGGCCCTGTGCTACGTCGGAATCGGAGTCGAGCTAATTTTGGGGTAAAAGGTTTAGAATGAGAGCGAAAGGGTTCAAAAATTCAAGGAGTTAGAACTGGGCATACTCTACCAGTTCAAAGGATTTAGATTCGGGGTCGAACACATTTTGGGGTAAAAGAGTTAGAGTCAAGAGTTAAAGGCTTTAAAATTTCCAAGACGTGAAGTCGGGCATAGTCCGCAACTTTACTAGTGCTTAGGATTTGGATTCATGGAGACGGATTTATTTTGAGTAAATGAGTCAGAATCACATTCGGAGTCGAACTCTGCCACTGCAGAATACTGCCGTGCTAAGCGCAAAAGTGGTATATGCAGTCGAGCTCAGAGTGAGATATAACTCTTTAAAGTTTTGCGCTACCATGTCTTTGATTCAGATGAAACTTATTTAGAGTTTTTACTTCCTTTTACGTAGTAAAAGAAGTATTGTGATCGCGAAAAAAAATCATTCAACTTTGAGTCTAAATTTTGATTTTGCTCACCCCTGAATGAATGTTCAGTAGTTTTTTCGACCTGTCAGCACGTGCATATGCACCTACCAACATATAAGCAGCCGAAAAATCCTTTTCAACCACCCCCGAGTTAATTACGACGAGTTTTCTCGTGACGTCTGTATGTACGTATGCGCGTATGTGTGTCGCAAAACTCAAAAACTGTATGCCGTAGAAGCTTCTAGCTTGGTATGTAGGCTCTGAGGATGGTCTAGTTGTGCACCTCCCCTTGTGGTTGCATTCGAATGTTCCCAAGGGGGTTTTTTACCCCTTTTTTGGGGTAAATCAGTAAATTTTTTAGGGTGATTTCAATGCAGACACAAGTGATATGAATTGGCACGACCACTAGGCGATATGTCGCCAAGCTTTTGGTCGCCAAGTGTTTGACGCCAACTTGGCGATATATCGCCAAGTTGGCGACAAATTTGGCGAAGAAATTATTTTTTGAATTTGGGTTCAACTTGGCGCTATTGGCTATATTTTGCGAAAAATTCACTGAATATTAAAATCAGCAAATATTTAGAAAATGAACCATTGTAAAACATTTTTTGCATTGCTTCGTGGCAGATTAGGGAATTAAATATTTGAATTGTTACCTTGCTCACTCCAAGCACTTTTTTTAACTCTTAAGGCAACTACTAAGAAATTTACACGTAAAAGGAAGTAGTGTGGGGTCCATACCAGATTTTTTTTTAAATATTTTCCGCTCTCAAATGACACTATAATTTTGTATTTTGGTAAAATACATCGCACAGAGCCACCTGGTAACGATAACTCATTTTTTTTAAGTGCAGATACGATTTCTGTGCTTATACACCGCAGAATATTGATTTTGTTTAAATTAAGTAAATTATTTTTGGTAGGACTTTGTGTCCAAGAACGAAATCAGCAAAAGAAACTACCAGTTACGCTGAAAAGGAAAAGCTAATGCTGGATTATTTCCCAAACAGACTTTCCATGTGGAAAAAAAAGGGAACATAACACTACGCATATTCGGAGATACTTTTTGTGCTCAAAAAGTGGCAACACCTCCATCGGCGGCTTCAATCAGCAGCACTTCCGATTCTAATCCGGGAGTAGTGCTTCTGCGGAAACGAACAAATCTGTTTCTTTGCGGACGTAATGAGTTAAACTAATTCCGCAGAAAGCCACCCCACTTCCGCTAAGTAACGAAGACAGAAAGCTTCTTTTAATCTCTTTTCTTAAGACGGATCGTTTCTGGCCAATGAATGGCGAAATTGTGCGTCTCTCGTGTCGCTGCGCCTTCTTCTTGCAGAAGATTACGACGAATGTGGTCCTCTGCCATTTTGGGTTTAATTAAGGAATTTGCTGAGAATTTCGTTAAGCCCAGTCTTCGAATATCGATTATTGATGAAAAATTGAAGTTTCTGCATTCTCTTTCAAGTCAATATAATTTTGTGAATTTGTGGAAGAACTTTGTGGGCAACGGAAGGAAATTAAATTAGGAGAACAACTGTAATGTCAGTCATTAACGAGTTGAAATTGTTTGAAACAATAACTTTTTACAGTAAACTCTCGATTATCCACAAGCGGATTATCCGTAGGGAGGATTATCCGCGAAGGTCTCGGAAAAGAAACAAACACAATTAACTGATTTTTTTTAGAAAAAGCACGAATTTAAATTTTGTTTCTTTCTCAACATTTCTTACCCAAGAGTGCGGTGTACTTCATCCAATAAATTATTTTACTTGGGCGTTATCGCAAGTTTAACTAACTTCTTTATATATTTTATATGCTTGAGAACCTCAAATACAAATATTTTTTTCTGCTGTCCCATCGTCACTGTTTGCACATATCACGTTTTAAGTGTAATACAGTTACTTTCAAGCAAAAGACATTTTTTATCTTCTTTACCCCTTATTTTCGGATTATCTGCGATTTTCGTTGTCCGCGATGCCCGTGCCACCCAATTCCGCTGATAACTGGGAGTGTACTGTATAATATTGTTCTGCATTCACAAAATGAGCAAATGAAGGTATTTTTATATTGATTTAAAATACATAACTTCAAGTGAAAATTTGATTTGTTACAGCTTTCCTGTAAAATTTTCGCCATTTTCACTCTGTAAATAATTTTAAAGCAACTCTGCCTTCAGTAAATATTTTATGTTTATGCTACTAAAGGGCATTGCGTTTTGTGAGTTAGGTTCATAATACTCGAAAAGAGAGTATGCAATAGCACAAGATGAGCTAAGACACTTTTTAAATATACACTGCAAAAAATGAAGTGTTGTTTTTACAGTATAAAATTACTGCAGCCGACATTCCAATTTAAAACCGTTAAATTTCACAGTAATAAACTGTAAATCTAGCAATTTTACAGTTTAGTACGGTAAGTTAGAAATTTTACAGTTTATTGCCGTAAAATTTAGCTGTGTTATACTGTAAAAACAACAGTATAATACTGGTAGCAGAGGTTCCAGTTTAAAACTGTAAAATGCGCAGTAATAAACTGTAAAATTAGCAATTTTACAGTTTATTACTGTAAAATTAGAAGTTTTATACTTAATTGTTGTAAAATTAACAATTTTTACAGTTTATTACTATAAAATTAGCAATTTTATAGTTAATTACTGCAAAATTAACAATTTTTATAGTTAATTACTTAAAAATTAGCAATTTTACAGTTAATTACTATGAAATTAGCAATTTTGCAGTTTATTACTATAAAAGTAGAAATTTTATAGTTAATTACTATAAAATTAGCAATTTTTACAGTTTATTACCATAAAATTAGCAATTTTACAGTTTATCACTGTAAAAGTAGGAATTTTATAGTTAATTACTGCAAAATTAGCAATTTTTATAGTTAATTACTTAAAAATTAGCGATTTTACAGTTAATTACTATGAAATTAGCAATTTTGCAGTTTATTACTATAAAAGTAGAAATTTTATAGTTAATTACTATAAAATTAGCAATTTTTACAGTTTATTACCATAAAATTAGCAATTTTACAGTTTATCACTGTAAAAGTAGAAATTTTATAGTTAATTACTGTAAAATTAGTAATTTTTACAGTTTATTACTGTAAAATGAGCTGTATTATACTGTAAAAACAACATTAATTTTTTAGTGTATCTCTAAAGGAACCAGAGAGGCTCCATCTTCTGTTCTTTTGCTTTGTCGTTTCATAGCTGTGCTGACAAATCAAAACAATCTAGGGCGACAATCTAAGATGATGCAGGAAGTCGCACTTTCTCCTTTCACTCCAATAAAATTGGATTCTCCTCTGATATTAATACGCTTTTATTAATGGGGAATTCCACGGGTAACTGACTGACATTCACAAAGCAAAAAAAGAACTATTTTGAAATAAAACACAACAAATCTCAAATTTTACTTATTTATTTTGTCCTGTCTTATTGTGCTTTTTAAGCTGAATTTCATGGTATAATTGAATTTTCAAAATATATTTTTAATGATTTTATAAAAATTGCCAAAAATATGGTAACTGACTGACATGGATGCAGCCTGTGTGAAAAGTAACACTGATTCTACAAGAGATTTCTCTGAAAGTTGAAGGAAATTTTATTGAATAAAAAATGAGGATCAAAGAGAATGAATAACCTTTCGGACCATGGCAGTTGAGTTTGAAAATATTGCTGTAGTAAAGAATTACAGTAGCTAGAGTAGCTTGGTAACTGACTGACATTGCGGTAACTGACTGACATTTCTGAAATATTCTAAATATACTGATGCACATGTTCAAAATTATACAGTAAAAATTATGAATAAGTCTACAAAAAAGGTAAACAATAAAATTACAATTGTCAAACTTAACTTTGCTGCAATAAATGATTGCAGTCTTTGCAACAAATTGGTAACTGTTTTACCTATCAGGAACCAACTGCTAAATTATACTAATACAAATGTTCAAAATTATGCAATAAAACCTTTATAAAGATAACACAAAGAGTAAAGTAATGGAAGTCCAATTTTTAAGTTAATTATATTTACAATTTTTGTTTCCATAGGACATTCGGATTATGGGTTATGCAGGTTTTGTTAAACGTGTTTTGCTATCAGTCACTCAGTACTTTTTTGAAATTTTCTTAAAGTGATGAGTTTGAACAGTTAAGCATTTGCTGTATTGGCTGTAGATAATTACATTTTCATCTATGGGTCTTAAAATAATGCATTTTTCGGATATTCGGAATAGCCAAAATATCTCTAAATCTCATTTTCAATTCATTTTTTGTGGAGTGAACATCTTCCTGCTTAACAATAATAAGTTGTGTTTTCAGATCTTTCTCTTTTATAGCATTATAAAAGGTTGAGGCATTATTGATGGTTGCTTTTCCCACTCAACACTTACATCCATGCTAACCTCTTTACTTGGCCACCGACTCCATCTACGGCTCCCTTGCCATGTGAAGTGGCAAAACACTGCCATTCGACTTCGCGAATTTGAAAGTCTTTGCAAAAATATGTGAAGTTGCATAGGTTAAAACGCTGCTTGAACTGACTGGCAGCACCATCAGAAAAAATATGTAACGAGGAAAAGTTCTTAGTTAGTTTCAAGTTCTTTATTATTTCCCGAAGGAAAACATTCACAGCATTCTCATGATCTAGATAGTCTGATATTACTGCGTACGATTTGTTTGTTTTTTGGTCACCTTCTACAAACCAAGAAACAGCTGTAAAAATTGTAACTTTTTTATGGTTCCAATGAGCTGCTTGGATTTCATTTTGTTCCTTACAGCAGAAATTTTCTGCAAAATCAATTTGTAGGACTAGCTGTTCAGAATTTAGATCATCCCGTTTTATCTTGAATTCTTCTGATTGCTTTCTCTTTACAAAAGCATGCTGTAGGAATGATGGTTGTTTTGCTCCTAAATCATTTATGCAGTCCACAGTTGTTCCTTCATTGGTGGTTAGTTGGCATTGAGGAGTATTTTTCCACTCCTTCCAAGTGCACAGTTCATGATGCTGGTCATCATTTGAATTTAGTCCATTTATCATGGGGCATCTGCTACATTTGCCGTTTATACATATTTCATTTTCTTAGTCACAGACTGCAGCCTTTATAAAATCTTTTAATTTAGTCGTAAAATTCAACCCTTTTTCTTTTAAGGCATCCAAAAGAAATTGAAAATTTTCAGTTTTTTGGCAAAGACACACAATATGGGGAATGTCTCTTCTTAGTAATGTTTGATTTTGCCGGAGGCTGCTAAACTTGGAAAGACCAATCTTAACATTTGGATTTTCTTCACAAAAAAGAGCATTTACCAGTCTTAAAACTCAAGAGTTGAGTTGTTTTGTGTTTGTTTAACAAGAGAAATATTTTTAGGAGTGTGTAATTAAGTAGGCTGCAGTTATTTTGAAATTAAATTTAATGTCAGTCAGTTACCACATTAAGTTGTCAGTCAGTTACCATGGAATTTTCTAAGTTCTTGATGCAACCTTCAACTTCTGTTCATTCAGTATTTAAATACTTTTAATCTATGCAGAGAGTATGAATTTTTGTAAGTTTCCATCAAAAATTTTCACGCTCAGGGGAAAATGTTAATTTTTTATGGTAACTGACTGACATAAATAACCTGAATTTCAAACTGTATCTAAACGAAACGCCATAACAATATTTTTTTCAAATAAGACTGTATTAAGAATTTTCATAATGTGTATAACAAATTACCCCAACTTTTTTGTTTAGTTAGATTTTTTTGGGGGAAAAAACACTAATTACTGTACTCTAAATTATCGAACATAATTCTGGAGAGAAGATGGACATCTCTTTCGGCCTGTTTTCAATACAACAGTTTCTATTATAAAATTTAAGGTGGTACCATATTAAAATGGATAGTTCAAGCTTTTAAAGTATATATAATAATTTGCGTCTTGCGAACTTTGAAATTTTGATGCTCAGGTTGACATTTTCGTGGAATTGCCCTAATACACTTTTGTTATGAATTGCAAATTTTAATTCCAACGTTTTTTAGCACTAATAAGCAGGGATACTGCAGACACGTGTTTCGGTGTTACAAGAAACGCCTTTTTCAATGCAAAAAATTGGAAGCTTATGAATGCACAGACATCCGACAAAAGCTTCTCTTCTTTCCGACAATCTTTTGTGTCTGCACGTGTCTGCAGTGTCCCTGCTTATTAGTGCTAATAAACGTTGGATTAAATTTGCAATTTATAATTTGCACTAAGGTAATCATTTTCTACACTTTTATTAGTTTCACATGGGGAGTGGGTTGTTTGTTTGTATGGATTAGGGCTGCGACATCGATGTCGATGTTTTGGAAACATCGATGTTTTTGTTAAAACATCGATGTTTTTAACATCGATGCTTTGGTGTCGATGTTTTTGAAACATCGATGATTTGGGTTCGATGTTTTTTTCGATATCGATGTTTTTTCATTTTGAATTAAAAATGTAACAAAATTTCTCACAGAGAAGTGACATCGATGGAAAAACATCATCTTCAAAATGAAAAAACCATTGACATTAAAAATAGACCCAACAACATTCAATTTCGGAAATATCATCACCAATGTCATAACCCTAATACATACGATATGCACCCGGAATTAATGTCTGACAAAAAAAAGTGCCGGAGTAGTTATCATTTATTGAATCTCATTTTCACACGTAAATAGTCTAGATCCCCGTCAAACATGCAAAAATTCGTCTACATTTGAAAAGTGCTACTGCTGAGCTCCTGTGATCCACCATGCGAATTAAGCTCATTTATGTATTAAATCCGCAATGTCTGGAAAATAGCATAGAAAAAGAAAGAAAAGTAAATCTAGTGCTGCCCGTGTGTCTGGAATTTCCCAAAACTATACCTCTTTTACCGAATAACAAATGCATTTAAAATAAACAGAGGGATTTTTTCTTGACACATCATAACATCAACGGCGACAGGAAAAAAATCTCTGGTCTGTTTTGTTTGCTTTTTGCAGTTGACTTGCAAAATGCGGTTTGGTACGATATTTCACTCATAAGTAAATTCACATTTCTAGTTCCTAATAATAATTGTTCATTGTTTGAAAAAAAAATGTGTTTCATATGATCAAAATAATTATTTCTCATCATTGAACTGACAGTAAGTGCTATGATACATTTTTTTCGAGGTAGATTAATTTTCAGTGTTGTTCAAATTTAAAAATACTGCCTTTTCTATAACTAGTTCGTATTAATCTTTGCATGTTTTTTTTTTTTTGTTTTGTTTTACTCAAGGGTCAAATCAATACATGTTGCAAAATTATTCCTATTAATTTGTATCAAGGACTCAAAATTCAGAATTTTCAAAAAAATCGTTGAGTACTTATTCTTTTGTATTACTTAAATTAATTATTTATAAAATTTATTACAGGCTTTACTTTGACATTTTTGAAATAATAGTTTTATTTAACACATTGAGTCAATGCCAAAAGAATTCTCTGACCCTCTTGAAAACATTTGTTAGAGATTTTCATGTGTGTTACTCGGTAGTGAAGTATATTCAAAAATGTACACAATATATTTGTAAAAAGGTCGATGTTTTAAAACATCGATGTTTGAGAACATCGATGTTTTTTGGTCGATGTATCAATACCATCGATGTTGTAATTTCTAACATCGATGTTTTGTAAACATCGATGTTTTGCTTTCGATGTCGCACCCCTAGTATGGATGTAACCTTGAATGAAAGATAAAATCTACGTTCTTCATAAACATAAAAGTAGTATATTTATTACTATTGTTAATACTAAAGGCTATACTATATTTAATGTTGATGGATCATAAGTGTTTCAGTTGTTTGTATTGTAACGAGTCCGTAGCACCTTCAACTTTCTTAAATGAGCATTCCAATCTTGAGGTTAAAACTATAAATTTATTTACAAGTATGTACACTTATTTACAAAAGAAGCAGGAAACAATTGCTAAACATCCAGCAATTAGGTAGCAAACAGTACACTGTACTCTCAACAGTAACTCAACACCACGTATCTAACGTGAACAGTAATTAAGCAATTACAAAAGCAAAACAACCATTCGCCCAAGCGAATGAAAACGAGCCTCTCAGAAATCCCATCTGAGAAAAACTGACTTGTGTTCAAGGCCAGCTATTTATACTCGAGAACGAAGTTTCGACAATATTCTAGCAAAATCCCGTTCATTCATAACTTCCATAATCCATTCAAGAAATTTCTATAAAAAGAAAAAAAAACACACTCCGAGCGGAAATGTCCTCATGCTTATCAAATGTAGGGCAAGTGTAAAAACTACAAAACGTTACAAGGCCGGTATACAAGTGATAAAGGTGATATCTTCAGATACTTTTGCAACATGACGCCAGATAAAACCAAAATTAATGAAAATGATGCAAGGCAGGAAAAACAACAACTATTTACAAGATTTGTAACAGTATGTAACTCTGAATAAAAGATAAAACTCACGTTCTTTGCATATATAAAAGTAATACATTTAGTATTAATATTAATACTAAAGCTAAACTATACCGCATGTTGATGTATTATAAGTGCGTCTAAAAGCGTATTTTTTATTTTTTTAAAACTAAGTTAAATATTATTAGTTTCAATGGCGGGTATGTATGCAACTCTGAATAAAAGATAAAATTCACGTTCTTTGCAAATATAAAAGTAATATACTTAATACTATTATTAATACTAAAGGCTAAACTATTATATAAACTATATTTCTTATTTTACATGTTGATGTATTTGTTATAAGATTATCTAAAAGCGTATTTTTTAGCTTTTTAAAACTAATTTAAAGATTATTTAAATAGTAAAACTTGAGTTTAATGAATTGTCCATGGTATCGCTCCGATGAATTATAAAAGTAAAGTAAGACTTTTAAAAAATATTTTTCTAGGTGTGAGTGGCTCTACATTGTGGCATTATTTTTCCTATTCTTTTTACATTGATCAGTTATTGTCAAACTTTTACCTAGCCTGTATTGTTAAATCAATTTCAATCTAATATCAACCACAGAATATTTAATAATCTCTTGCTTTTTACAAGGTGTGCTATCTCACGGGCATCATGGAACAATTTAAAAATCAGTCTGAAGGTATCAATAATTGAATTACGATTCAAATGGAAACCGTTTGTTTAAAAAAGATAAATAATTTGATTTGTTTTACATAGTGTTTGAGATAAAATATAACTATTTTCTGTGTTTTTCTCCAAAACTTTGATCTTTAAGAAAAACTATTCCAAAAAATCCACATGAGCAACATAACATATATGAAGAAGGTGTGCTAAGTCTGTTATAAAAAAAAATTCTGTTGTTATTTATGAACAAGACTTAGAAAAGAAGTAGTTCTATAAATAAAAATAATAATAATGATAATAATAATAGAAGTGTAGTGAACATAAATTAAGAAACAGAAAATTCCGAAGCTTTTGAATCTGTGCTCTAGCTCTTACAATAATCCTTTAATTTAAAGCACATTTACCGGCCCCGATTCGTATTGAAAGGGAAAAGTAAAGTTTGTTTTCCTTTTTCATTAGCTCGAAGTTTTAAAATGAACTTCTTTATAACATTGTATCTTTTTCCTCGGTAATATTTCTAACCACGACAACACCTGCGTTTCTTTACCGCGGCTCGTTCGATATCTTTCTTTCGCTCAAGGGGAGGGGGGGGGGAGGGGCAGGGAATTACCTCTCCCAATCAATTTCTACAAAATCTCATACCTTCTTTTTTAACTACAAAATCATGAAAAAGCAGAGGGAAAATGAAAACAAAAGAATAATCGAAAGAAGAGAGAAACAGATTTTTTTCTTTTTTCCCGAAAAAATAACTCACGTAAAATTTTTTCCCGTAATTTCGTTTTCGGTTTAGCTGTCACGCGATTGTGGAAGTAACGCCTTTTTTGTTTCGTTTTCCAGTCGTGCTCGATTCTGTGATTGCCACTAAGTGTACTTATTGTTTCATTTTTTTTCCACTTATTGCGGCGGTTTCCGTTTTTTCCTCTCTCTCTCTCTCTCTCTCTACCTTGTCTATGGGATCGCTGACAAAATGCCTCAGCAGTTATTTTTTTTTATTATTATTATTTTCCAGTAATGAGAGCAGAATGGGGGAGATGTAATAATAGGCCTTCTTTTCCACGCTAGAGGGAGCTGGGAAGTCAATTATGAGTTCGCTTCACTTTAACCGGCAATCAAACAGAATTGAATTGCTTGAAATATAAAGAGAATACTGAAAGAGGAGAGAGAAATTCATTGGGGTACAATGCGCTCAGTTTGACTTGCCGATGGTTGTGAGGAGGTTTCTGATGATGTACCTCTTGGGACATCGTCATTCGGTTGGATTTGGATTGGGTTTAATGCGGGGCTATTACAAGAGATTCGTTTTCAAAGCTTTCCGTTTTTTTAAAGTATTGCAGTCATCAAACGTTGAGGCACGTGTGTTAATTTTGTGCCATTTTGAATTTTTTACTATATTTGAGTTTAAGGGACTCTGTAGAAGATCCGTTTTCTGTTAAGCGTTCAAACAAAAAAAAATACAAAAAAACACCAAAACAAACACAACACACACACCAAACAAAAAACCATCAACACAACAACACAACAAAAAATCCGTTTTCTGTTAAGGTTACAATATCAGTTTTCTAATTCCTCATTTAACAAAACATGATGGCAACACTTAACACGGCTGATTGTATCATTCAGTAATTCTCAGGCTACATTTTGGATGCTACTTTGAATGCTGATAATATGTTTAATTAGTACATCAAATGGTGATTTGTTGTGCATACATTGCTCGAATTTTGGTTGATTTATAAACTTGTACGGGATTAAAGCGAACTTTTATGCTAATGCTAGCACTCTCTCATTATTAGGCTAATTATAATTTTGTTATTTATGAAACTCTTATTTCAAAGTCTAAAACTTGCAATAAACCGCCAACTCGTTCATTTCGATCCATGGACTGCAGTTTCGGGCTTATTATGCCCTCATCAGCATGGAATACGAAAGTAAACGAGTTGGAGGCAAAAATCCTCTTAATATAGCAAAGAGAGCCGAAAAAAAACTGGTTCTAAAACTTCTTTAAAAGTAATTCTTAGTGCTGCTCTAAAATTAATAACAGTGAGGATTTTATTGAATGTAAACGTTTAATTAAATGCGAACGTTATACTGAAAACCACTGAGCAAAATTTACTCTTTGAATCGAAATCAAAATTTAAACATTTGTAGTAGGATGAGTTTAATAAACTTAAATAAAATAGAAGAATTTTGGTCATTAAAAACGTAATTGAAAATTCTTCGTTACACTTTTTCTTTCTGAAGAGGAGAAAGTGATCAAGTTCTCTAGCAATCGAAAACACAAAGAGAATACAATTTATTTAGATTGAAGCTTTTCATTAAATTTTATCTGTAGTATCTCTTGATAATAATAGTTTAGACGCCTCAAGGAAATGAATTATTGTATATTTGATGTCAGCGTAACAAAAAAAAATGAGACGCTTTTATAACCATTTTAAGACAATGCAAAAGCCAGCGTATCCGTAACACTCTATTAGATTTAAACTTTTCAACTATTGCTATCAACAATGGTTAAGATTTAGTCAACTAAACTCAATTGTTCTTTACTTTCAATTAATTCCTGCGCTTCCATCATGGAAGAGGAAAGGGCCATAAATTCTTCGAAAAGTTCTCAGGAGACCCCTGAAACTATCATCTTCTATAGCTCCATGAGATTTCTGTCGACCGTTGGTCATTTTGCTCCGGTTTTTATATCCGGTTCTTCGCTGCTATAGAACGAGAGTATAAACAGATATGAACGCCATTAAACTTATTGATAGTAAAGGGGAAAAAATGGCGCTTTGTTTAGATCTGCTGAAATGCATGCTTTATGGTGCGTTTACTTTCGGAAGTTATATGACCCATTTCGGTTACGTTTGAGCTGGTTTATTGGATTTTGCTTCGAAAAGATGAAGAAAAAGTTTTTTCAATGCTTGCCTTTTTTTCCCTTTACAATAAATAATAGGTATGTCTAAGAAGAGCAATTATAGATTAAATTTTTCACAATGTATTTGGAGGAAGACACATAGCAAATTGTGATGGTTAGAAAATAAATGTGTTTTTCAAGGGTTATCAAATTATTTTAAGTCATGGGGCGGACACTTGTAGGATTTAGAACTACAGATGTCTCATGGTAGACTCATTCTTCCAGACATATATGTTTTGTTAATCTACCCACAAATGTATATTTGTACGATTTTGAAGCGGAAAATTTCAGAAGTAAATGTGAATAGCATAAAAACAGAGATTCTAACTTGCATTTAAGTTTTATGAAAAGACTAGTTCTACGTTTCTACTTTTTTCCTTAAGAAAAAGTTCCTCCATGACAGCCCTCATTTTCAGCTGTAGCTTATCTCAGGATGCTACAGTACTCAGTTTGGGAACCTCTTTAGAAGGGATATCCACTTCTGGAATCCAATGAAGGTAGACGTTCCTTCACACAGAAATGAAATTGCTTTTTATAGCATAAAAAAGTTTGGAAAGAAACAAAACAACATTTCAATTTTAGCATAACATAATCAATGTGTTGTTGCTGTCTTGTGATAGCTAGACTGTCAATTTGTAGTGCACTGCTTCACTTTTGAAATTGTACCATAATTTGTTGTGAAGTCCGACCTATACAGTACACACATGCCATAGGGACCCGTTTATAGGGCAGGCAACCATTCAGGGGCGCCCTGAACTAAAATTTGTGGGAGGGGGAAAATTATCAAATTGCCGAATGAAGTTCCAATTTTACCAAATGATAAAATGCAAGCATGCACACATGCCGTACATGCATAACAACTAGTGAGAAAAAACATGGACATCTTTTAAAAAACAATTCTAAAAACTAAAAAGAGCAAATTATCCCTATGTTCCAATATTGTCTTCAAATTACCGAATCGTCAGCAAAATGTGCCGAATACGGAAATTATTGGGAAGTCACAGTGATCTCCCGTGACCCCCATCGGGGCGCCCCTGCAACCATTCACAAAGAGGAATTAGAAGGACAGGAGAGAACATCCATGCTCGAGAAGGGATTCCAGCAAAGAATCTCCCCATGTGGATCATACTTCTCGGACCACTAGACAAGGGTCATTTATATTTGGTATAAATATAAAATTATAATGGTATTTATCAGCATTCAATGTGCTGATTTATTCCAAACAACGCGACGATTCATTTGGATTTAATTGTGACAAATGATACAAACTACAGTTTGAAATTTTAGATTTAAAAAAATGCTGAAATGTTATCTCTCAAAGATTCCGGAGAAATATTTCCACACATCTTTATCTGTACTGCCAGGAGAGCCATCTTTTTAATTCCTCATCCATCCCCAATCGATAACTCGGCGCGTTAACTTTTTAACGAAATTGGGCTCCTTACTCGGCCCGAAACACTCGAATTATTTGGAATTCCCGCAAAGCCATTTCGATCACAATGTCTTCGCATCGTAAAATATGGTGCGTTTTGACAACGTGATGGATAGCCTACGTGACTGCAATAAAAAAAGGACGCCGCCGACATTACTAATGTTCGACGTTCCCGCTTCTGACGTTGCTTTCATCTTTCCTAATAAAAGATACATAGCATGGAATTTTTCTCCTTTCTTGGAGGCTACAGTTTCTTCGGGTAATTAATAACGGCAACAATTTTATTTCATGCGTAAATAAAATGAAGGGGGATTGGAAAAAGATACGTTGGGAGGAATACGGACTGACGTTTTGGGAGGATTCGGGAATGGCTTCTTATTTGATTAACGCGGTGGGAAATGTGTTGCTTTGTTCGCTGGATTAAATGGCTGTCACCTTTTTGTGACCTTCACTGAACGCCGCTTGGGACATCTTCATAGATTGGATGACACGCTTGTGTTGAAAGTTGGGAAGTTTTGCTTTGTGGGCAAATATACCTTGTGCAAGAATTCAGTGAGAACTTGAGGGTAATGAGATTGCTGACACTTTGGGACCTTGACTGAACGAACACTGCTGGGAACATCTTCATAAGCTGGAGCCGGTTGTGTTGAAAGTTGGAAAGTTTTGCTTTGTGGACAAGTATGCCTTATGCAAAAATTTAGTGAAATCTTGAGGGTAATGCTTTCGCGGACACTTTGGCAAAGGCTAGTGAGCCCACTGCGCGGTTGTAGCCCCTCATGTTTTCGAGATCTTCTCAAAATCAATGTTTTAATGGACAGGAATAAACTATTCTTGCGTGCCTTCATAGTGATTATCTTAAGACAATGGAATTCTCTGAAGGTTCTAAGAGCATTGAAATGTGTATCTACTGTGCTATTAAGTAAGCTTTTCCTGTCCAAACCCTCGAGTGCCAGGGACTCACCAGACAAGATTTGACTGATGACCCTTTGCTGGTGTTGGAGTTTTTGAAAGTGTGCAAAGTCATGGACCTGGTCTAGCCCTGCTGACCGATGGAGGCATACAACAGCACCAGAGTTCGGAGGTTTTTTATTGAAAAATGGATTTATTGAATCACGATCTAGATAAAAGGTTATTCACAGATTTCGCCTTCTAATTTTTTAATGTTCTGAAACATCCAGAGACATGTTGAACGAAATGCTATCCAAAAAAATCCAGTGGAGACTGCATACGGAAAATCCATTGTATAGTTTTTCTTTCGACATCGTTCAAGAGAGCTTCAGCTCTAACAATTAGAAAGACTTTCACCCACTCACAATATTAGACAAAATAGAGTAGAATTCGGTTTAGTCTCATTATCACAAATTCTAAACTCAGCGCATTACCCGAGATGCTTTCTCCATGATCTGCCGTTGTATTCAATGTGACTAATAAAAGAAATATTTCATTACATAGTAAAAGCTTAGTAGTTGAAAAAAATACACTCTGAAAATTCAAAGTTTTTTATTTTCATGAGTCAAATAATATAGGATTATTCTGGAGATACATGTTGTAGTTATTGTTTTACTAAACTTTACATGCTATCTAACACTATTGTATAACTATGCTTTAGTGAAAATAGTTTGATCTTGTTTATAGCACACGAATATAAAACCTAAATGAAGCTTTATAAGTTCAATAACCGCAATAGAAAAATATTCTTTTTTTTAATTAAAATATTATTAAAGTTCCTGAATAACATTTTTAAGTTTGCCTTGCTACTATATGTAATTAAGTTACCCATTGCTGACCTAGACGTAATGTGAACACACGCAACTTTATTATAGTAGTAACCTAGTGATACATAGTAAATCTATTATCTGTTAGTTTTTTGAGAAGAAAAAAGGGAGATTAATTCTATAGCTACAAGAATAAAACATTGTTGAATTGAAAAAGAAAAAACCCGTTACTTTCCAAGTGAATAAAGGTTTAGTAAACTGTTTTTATTACTTATGCTTTTTTCTGATGTTTTTATTTTATCTGATGTTTATTTTATTTATTTATTTATTTATTTATTGTAAAAGCACAATCTTGTAATTTTGCTAACTCTTTTGTACTCCATCGTGGTTTTTTACATGCGGTGGTATTCCAATGATTACTAGAGTTCTTGACCTTATTACTAAATTTTCTAAGGCAGGAAAAGATTGCTTTCACTAACCAATGAATTTCGATACAGCAGCGACCATTGTATTTCAATTTAGATAATATATGTCGGAATAAAACTTTGTCCAATTACGTCTTCAGAGAGAAAAAACATTCTACCCTTTACTTATTTCTCATATCGAAATGATTGAGCACATCGTTATCCATTCAGCGCTCTCGGCAAATTTCTTCTTACAACAAAAAAAAAAAAACTCCAGCCGACCGAAATGATTTCTTTTTCTTTAGAAAAGATATCCAATCAATAGAAGTATATTTATTTTCTCCCGACATTATTTCTTGAAATATATATATCGAGTGCTGTGGAGAGTAGTTGGACTTCATCCGAAAACAGGTAAAAATGTTCCAAGCAGAAAAAAAAAAGTTTCCTTGACAACAATTTCGCTCTTACGTAAGATCTATCGCACGTACTCCGACATTCATTTTTATTACTTCTCTTTTTGGATAAGTCTCTCCGAAGATTGGCCTTGTTTTACCATTTATTTCGGATTTATCTATTTTAGACCCGGAGCCGGCAGCATTCGGACCTCTCACTTGGAGGAGGAAGGAGATAAAAGCGCCCCCTTTTTGCCCAACGAGCAATGGCGGCGTAAAAAAATTTGAGTATCATCAAACTTTCAGCTCTACTTTCCACTTCATTCTCTCGGAACATCGCAAAAAGTTCGATTTGCTTCTCTTTTTTCGTTCGAATTCGGGACCGATGTTAGGAGAGAATGCCGATCCATCTTCATTTCGGGCAGCACTTGCTGCAGAGAGGGAGTTCGAAAGTAAATAGATAATGAAGCATGGAATTAAATTTATAAGAGTGCGCGTTATACTCGATCTTACTTTTTGCCGATTAGCGGATGCAACAGTGGCTGGAGGAATTTATTTCTTGCCCTCAGTGTCCATAGACCTAAATTCTTCTCAAGTGGAAACCAGCAGACTTAAAAGCGTTTTTGGATCCGTTCAAAATGGCTTTGCAAAGGTCGTTGTCGTATCAGTGTATAGTATATACTATATACGTATGATTACTTTATTTTACATATTGCAAAGCATTTTCTGCAAAAAACATTTATAATAGGAAATGAAATAGGGGATTCAATTTTCCAGAGTGTTCGAGTAACAATAGATTTTCTTCTCTTTTTGTGAATGTATCATTAGATGTAGAAGTACATTTCTTGTTTTTGTTGTCTATGAGCTCTAATTATGTTTCAAGTAGAAATCAGTACAGACTTGAAATTTACTATGTTAAAGAGCTTGCAACAGTTTTTAAATTGTCATTTTTATACAGATTACCTGTTAATATAGGGAAACACAAATAATTTCCCTAATTTTACATTTCGTAAAACACTTACTTCAGTACGTAAACATGAACATATTGTTTAATAAGACGTAGAGTAAATTTTATAAAAGTGTTGTATTCGATCTTGCCTGGTCTACCATGGTGTATTCGGGGGGGGGGACGCAAGGGAGAGAGTTCTTTATATTTATTTAGTGTCGCACTATTATCCTTTCCTACACTTTTTTATTTTCACACAAGCGTCCATCCACTTTTTGATTACATTAACTTAAGCATCATTCGCTTACTGTTTCCTCAAAGACTGCACTATTCCTACATGCGAATGCAAGTAGTAACAGAAGAAATCTTTCCTTGCTTTCGAATTTTGTGCAGGGAAAATCAAAATCATGACTTACTTGAAAATGATTCTGTTTAAGCTTAACACGTTGACTGCTAATCCATGAAAAAATTCGTAGAATATGAACGGGGCTAGATTCAGTGCACTTGTGAGCTAGTTTAGATTTTATGGTGCCTTCTGCGAAGCCAAAATATCTCTACTGATGCCTGAGTATGACAACGCTCGAATTTGTTTGAAAACAGAAAACTCAGGATTTACAAACTAACTTGAAGTGTACTCTATTAGCATTAGGGTTGCCAGGCGTCCCGAATTTCAAGGGGTTCCCGTTTTTTGAAATATTGTCCCGCGGAACTTGATACGGGACGACTAAAGTCCCGTATTCTGGTTAGAAGCAGCATTTTACAAAACGAAACATTGTTTTCAGAAAAAAAATTAAGTGAAACAAACACTGTGAAATAGAGTAATAAGAAAGTTGATTGAATTATAATATCTTTCTGTTCTGAGGTAATGCTAGTGCTCTATTCATTTAGAGCAAAAATTATTGTGACAATCAATTCAACAAACGTTCGTTGTAAAAGTGGTGTATCTCCTAGTAAATGATATTACTATGCCTTATTAGATAAAAAGCCCTTCTCAATTTTTCAATTATGAAAGAAATATATGTGTTCAGTTACAATTAGTCACTAGATTTTTTTGAATCAATCATTTCAATCTTTTGAAATTTGCTTCGCTTCACTTTTATACTAAAAGATGTAACTAAGCGTTGTTCCATTTAGCAAACAAGTACGCCTTTTAAAAACATGAAGATACATAATTTTTAAATGAGCGACAGAAATGTAAATTACAGTGAGCTTACAGTGGCAACCTAAAGACCATCAAAACTTAGAAAGAATTATTGCAGCAGTAAAGCCAAGTAGCAAATATGATTTTTAAAAAAAGGAATTTTCCGACATTAAATAAGAATACTTATCTTATAATATTGACAAACCTGTACAGATTTTCCCCAAAAGATATTGAATATTGATTTTTTCGTTTTAGGTTAACTCTTTATAGTGACTTCAAGTAGTAATGTTTAATTCTATGTCTACTCAATTGTAATCAAAAATTTTTGTTAATGACTTATTAAAATTATTTTGCATTCAAATCTCCTCATTGGTACGTCTAGCTTTTTGAAAAAGTACGTACTAAACATTAGTCATCAGTAGAAGCGACTATTATATCTTTCACGCCAAGACACGCTCTTCTTTTGGGACATTAGGACGGGTGGTCAATGGCCGCCCCTGGTTTTGGGAAATTAGTGTGTTTACAAATAAGTGGGCATGGCTTTTGCTTTTTTTGAATATAATTTACATTGAAATTTGATATAATTTACCTTTTGCGCCCCCCCCCCCAAGCAGAATTTGAAATGACGGGCCTGCGTAAGGAGAAAAGGGGTAACAACAGGGAAATACGAGTTTTCACAATAATTAGTGTTAAACCTTTTCCCATTAGTATTCATGACGAAAATAACTATGCAATGGTAAAAAATGAAGTTTTTTTTCATATGATCATTGTGTATTTTTTTCTTCATTTATATTTGTGAGAAACGTTTAATATAACAGTCACGGTTGTAAAAGTTCAGCCTTTAGACTTCATCTCTCAACCCCCCCCCCCCCACAAGAGCCTGTCCTGTATTTACAGTTCTTGAATCTGGCAACCCTGATTATTAGCTGTTATCTCGTAGTTTAGCAGTTAATGTGTTAAAACATAGTTATAAAATGTTGATGATGCTGATTGATACATTGTTTCAATTACAGAGCAAAGAGTCTGAACCGCTGCCATTAGAACACGGGTTCGAGCTTGGTGCGCAAATATTAAAAAAGAAGTTAAAAATACAAGACATCGTGTTCAAAAGTACAAATAAAATATTAAAAAATGAAAAAAGAGTTTGAAAACTCTAGCAATTTTTAATTTTTTAATATTTTATTTGTACTTTTGAACACGTTGTCTTGTATTTTTAACTTCATTAATTGTACAAACTGCTTTTTCGACTGCTTTTCTTACGATTTTATAAAAAAAGATTCTCTTAAACGCTTTACTTCAATTCGTGATTCAGGCAGCTCCGACCTTTAATTGAGAAATAATTCGTTTGTAACAATCTTTACGATTATTGTATAACGTAACAATTTCAGACACGCGAAGTGGTTAAATGTTGCTAATGACTGATTGTTGCTTACTCCGATTCACGCAATTAAAAGCGGGCGTCATCAATCATAACTTTCAACCGGCTGAGAGGTGAAGTTTGACAGATGCGCTTCAGTCTGGCAACAAATTCGATATGTTGCCTCGCTGAAACGTGTTAATGCTCCATTTTATTTGGAGTTCTCTTGGGTAGGTACCTGCTTCGTCTTTCCGGTTTTTTTGAAATCCGATGTCTCATTTTCAGAAAGGTACACTATAAAAAATTAATGCTCTTTTTACCGTATAATACAACTCATTTTATAATAATAAACTGTTAAAATTGTTAATTTTACAGTATTAAACTATCAAATTGTTTATTTTACAGTACAAAACTGTAAAATTGCTAATTTTACAGCAATAAACAGTCAAATTGCTAATTTTGCAAGTTTATTACCGTGCATTTTACCGTTTTAAACTGGAACCTCAGCTGCCAGTATTATACTGTTGCTTTTACTGTATAATGCAACTAAATTTTACGGCAATAAACTGTAAAATTTCTGAACTTTGCAGTAAGAAACTGTAAAGCTACTAGTTTTACAGCTTATTACTGTACATTTTACAGTTTTAAATTGGAATCTCGGCTGCCATTATTATACTGCAAAAACAGCAGTTCATTTTTTGCAGTGTATTAAAAGGTAAAAATGAGTTTCTTTAAAGACAAAACTTAAAAGTTAATCCAAAATAATTTTATTTGAAATGATTGGCTTTATAATGTTTTTTTTAATAGATAATATATCATATGGAAAAGCGTCGGAGTTGGGCTGATTTTAGGGTAAAAGAGTCGGAGTTGTGAGTCGAAAGTTTAAAAATTCCTAGAATTGAAGTCGGTCATTTTCCCTCGGAGTCTCTCTGGCAGGAGTGCGGAGAAAAAGGGTGGATTCGGGGAGCTGGATTAGGGCTGATTTTGGTGAAAATAGTCAGTATTGGAGTTGAAGGTGCTGAAGTTTCAGACCTGCATCAGAGTCTTAATTTTCCTCCTACTGGGCAGCCCAGCGTACGCCCCCAACCCCCAATGAACATCATTGAATTTCTTGTTATCTCCTCAGGGGTAAAAAAATAATAGTAATTAGTTATATATACATACATATATATATATATATATATATATATATATATATATATAGAGAGAGAGAGAGAGAGAGAGACTTGTTCTTTAACACTCAATGTACTTTTAGCTATAGCAATAAATCAGTACCCATAACTCTAAAACTGTTTACCACTTCATTTATTTCAACAAACAACTCATGGAGTAGTATTGACCTTTAAATTCCTTCAGTTCCATTCAAACATCTATGCAAATTTACATTTTGCGAAAACCTACCGATGCTCAATTTATCATTTTAATCTTTAAAATCTTTCAACAGAAACCAGCAAATCAGCAGATGAATTCCAGAGCGTTATCGAAATGAATAAATTTTAACCTCCCATCGTATTTACAAAACGCATCCGCAAAGTCTGAAGTGCTTTCAAGTGCTCACAACAATACTTTTTTTCCCCCTTCTCTGCGATATCAACTAAAAGCAAGAATTTTTCTTTATGCACGCTCTAATGGATTCAAATAATTGGTGGAGTTGAGGTTAGTTGTCTCGATTTCTGAAGCCATCAAGAACTTAAACAGTCTTAAAATCAAAGAATACGCCTCTAGGTAATAAATAAAGTTTCGAGGATATACATTCTTCTTTTGATCTTGGTGTTTTATTTCGATGATTTAGGTTATTTAAAGTCGAGATGCGATGGTAATTATAAATGCACGAGATTGTATGACATGACTTTTTTGCTCGTATAAGCATTAGAAGAAGGCATCTTTCGGCGAAGTGCTTTTAAAATCTCTATGGCTTTGAATAATGTATGATGTTCATTATAAAAGAATGTTTTTGTTTTAGAGTTGACATTTTTCTAGACAATGCAATTTTTAACGTTATTTAAGGAGGTATGGAGGGGAAAATGACACCCCTGGCTTTTGTGAAAATTAAAAAATATACCAGTTCATATATGTAACAGTGTTTTGGACTTATAGTTTTTCCTTCGCACTCCCCCCTCCCCTTCTCATAGAATTCTCATGTAGTTATTCCTATGTGAATGTACTGTTGAAATTTAAAGACTGAAACTAATGTAATAATTATTGAAAAATAGTCAGACCAGGGAATCACACGACTTGTGCAAAGATGAAAAAAGTAAAACTATAATTGAAACATATGTGTTGTGTTATTGCCTTTTTTAGCTATTACATACACTAATATCGTTTTTGGCCTATCATTCGGATTATTCGCGATATTCACTCATCCGCGATTGCAGTACCACCTTATTCCACGGATAATCAGGAGTAGGGATGCACCGATAAGCAAATTGGCCGAATACCGATTAATCGGCTGTTGATAATCGGCCGATTAATCGGTTGAGCCGATTAATGATAAGGACGATTGTTTTTCTACTACCAATTTTACCATCACTGTTTTTTCTCTCTTATACAATTCCAAGTTTAGAAATAGTAAGTAATATTTTTCTAAGAGATTTTTTTTTTCCATTTTCCTAGTTTTCACAAAATAATTTCAATATTTTCTGTAATTTCTTAGAACAAATTTTCGTATTACTTTCAATAATATTATTAACACATTGTTTATCATGTAACATAAAATAATACATGACATAAAAATTCTAAACAAAGGGGTGGGGGAGGTCTGAGGGGAGCACTCTGATTTAGGAGTACTTTTAATTCATATTTTTTAATAATTAGTAGCAGTTTAATTCACTACTTTTATTGTTTGAAAATTAGCGGTTATATAAAAACACTGCGCTAAGGAGAAAAGTATCGCCACATGAAAAATGTTGCAACATTGTCTATGTATATTTATTTCAAAGTAGGAGAATTAGTTTAAAAAAAAAAATTATATCAGCTGTGAGGATAATTATTACTGTTAATAAAAGTATTCATCATAGTTGGTATACTTTAAAAAATAGTATTTGAAAAACATTTTTTGGTCGATTAATCAGCTCGATTTTTCCGATTATTAATAATCGGCAAAGTGGCCGATTATGGCCGATTAATCGGTTCATCCCTAATCAGGAGTTTACTGAAATAATTTTTCCTGTTATGTTGTTTACCCTAGATGTGATTTCACTTTTTATTTTCTGTCATGAAGTCAACCTTATTTAATTTTTCTGGTGTTTTTTTTTCTCCCCCTCCCCCCGCACTCGCGTCTCAAACATAAGGTTGTTTAAACTCTCCCATTGTTTTCGTCAAAGGATATACAGCTGGTAGGGAATCCTCAAACAGAATATCATGACTGAGAAACTTGGATCCAGCAAGCATTCTGTTAAAGCAATGGCCGCAGGAGGTTCTATAAAGAACAGTTTAAGCATACCTGCTCACGAAATACTAACGCAAAAACAACTACCGCAGAAGTAAGCCAACTGTCTTATCCCACCCAGGAGAGACATATTTTTTTCTTCGAAAAATAAAACAGTAGACTAAATTCCAGGTCTGTTTCCTCTCTCAGCTGCTACCCAATGTGCTAATATTTTTTTAACTCACTGCGGTCTCTATTTCCTTTCCCTTTAAAAAGAAATTTTCGAAGTTGTTGTAAAACAACAGTCTTCGAAAAACGAATTTTTTTTCTCAACCTTAAAAAAAATCTAACGACATTTCCAACTCCACCCCACTTTTTTTTTTTTTTGAGAAGAACAACTTCGGCTAGTTTATCTACGAATTCGAAGAGACATTAGCGCGGGAAACCGAATTCGCTGCCAATGTATTCCGTCGAGAGGAGTTGAGTTGCATGCCACGTGCTGTTTCTCGGGGATTTAATCGTTCCTCCTGTTCCGGGGTGTTTGTCACCTGTATAACAATCGATGGGGATTCCGAGCGAGGCGGGATTTGTTTTCGGAGCCTAAAGGGATATTGTTTTATTTGTCTGAAGGAAAAGCGTACGTGAAATGTAACTCGTGACTTACAACTTCCGTAATAATTATAAATATGTTTGCAAAAGGCCCCAGAGATGGCTCGAGTCGTGTTTCGCGAACGTCGTTATCTTTCGGAAAATTTAATTTCCTTTTTCAGCTTTTACGTTTGCAGTTTTTAAAAGAAAGAGAAATATGCTCTTTTTGTTTTTACGAGCAGGGAAGTTTTTTTTCTTTATAAAACTCGTGTTTTTACTTGAATCATGTAAAAGCCACAGCAAACCCCTCCTTTGGAAAATAGGAATATGACAAACATTTGTGACGGCCGAGTGATTCGAAGGGAAGAGACTTAGATAAAGATTATCTGATGACGGCAGAGCGAGCTGAAGCGAAGACGAGATTTTCGAAAAATGATTTTGAATATAGGAATTTATATATCGTTATAGCAGTTGTAGTTTTGAATAAATAAAGTTATAGGTAAGCTAAATTGGTGACTCGGACGTGATATGAATACGCAACCTTTTGATCCGGAGTCAGAATTGAATTTTCACAAATAATTTACTTCGTGGATTCAAATACGAATAGTTCTTGGTAATAACACTTAGCTCGCTGTACCATTTTTAATTGAAAAATGTGAATTATTACCGAACTTGGTTTACTCTTTTTTTTTTTTTTTTTGCCTATATGCCTATAACGGAAAACAGTTCAAGGAAAATCATGTAATATTTTAAAAGCTTCTAAAACATTTTGCTTCATCAGTCATCACTTTTTTGTGTCAGTTCAATGTCTCATCTTTCAGAATTATTAAAACCATAGAAAAATATTTTCTCTATAACTAATTGAAGGGCTTGGGAGATGAAAGGGTTGTGTAACAAACCCAAACCTAGAGAAATTTAGGTTTAAAGTTCAATTGTTTCGTTTTCTGGTTTTGTCGTTAAATGAGAGAATGAAATTAGTCTCACGACATCTATTTTTTAATGTACCCAGTTTTTATCGCTTACCTGTATCCATTGCTTACCTGTGTCCAGATATTGTGTCCAAAAAATGTTACATAACCCCTTCATCCACCAAACCTTTCAATTGTAAAAAAACGACCAAAGGTAGCCCTGAAGACTCTTGCTAAACAAAAGCCAATAAAACCAGCCAACCGCATGAATCAGTGCATTTCTTCACTTTGTACCCAAACGGTTATTTTCTTTCACCTAGCAAGTGGAAACAACGCCTCCTAAATACAAATGCCTACTACATTTGCTTCGCTATGAGAGACATTGGTTCCACTTTGAGCACCACCTTGCGTCAATCCGATGAAGCCGTTGTTATGGTGATAATTCCGAACAATATTCGAATTAAATTTTTTGTTTGGCTAATTTTTTAATTTAAATTTAGAAATCAACCAATCGTTATTTTTTCTTGTCTCGAAGAGCTCCGATAAATGGCAATGTGTTGTGAACCAAGGGAGAAATTTTGCTCTGTGCTAAAAACCAAAAAGCAGTAGGCGTTTAGTATTTAGGAGGCGTTGGTTGAAATCCCTTTCACAAGGAGTCACGTGGAGTTAGGTGAATCGGATAGAGGTAAGGGCAATTCCATCTTGATAAGATTCATCAGTCCGTGTACAAAACAGCTTGCAAAGACTGTACTACACTGCAAGGTCTCTTGACAAAAACATCGTGACGTCAGCGTGATGTTAGCCTATGAAAAACGAGGTAGATAAAATGTCAATGCCTACTTTGCGAATTAGAGAATATCGCTAACTCCTTTGAGCTCTTATTGGCTCCGCCCGTAGTGACGTTCAGTGTCAACTTAAGTTGCTGTCAAGTATACAAGCATGTTAATTGCATCCTTGTTTCATTTCATGAATTTTACACAGAACATGAACCCTGCTTCTATAAAATACTGTTAAATTCTGAAGATTTTTAGAAAGAATATTTATACACTGCTCGACATTGAAAATGCAACACCAAGAACGAGTGGTCAGAAATTCATGCAAATTTTACCGTAGACGCACGTCACTGAGTTATGCAAATGATATGAAATGCGCAGCTCTCCGACGCACGTGAAGTAAGATATAAGAGAATGAAGTTGAAAAGTGGGCTATGTTCATGTTGGTTTTTCTGCCAGACTAATTATCGGAGAAATTTGGTTTTTGTCTCGAAGGATACGTGTGATAGGAGGAAATGCCACGCCGTCCTCAACGAAGACATTTCCAGCATATAGACGACTTTACAAGGGGTATGGTGATCGGACTGAAAAGGGGAGGTTGGTCCATACGTCAAATTGCAGCTGATACCCACATGGATGCAAGCACTGTGCATCGGCTGTATCGGAGATGGTTGGAAAGAGGAAATGTAGCCACATTAAGGGGTGCAGGTGCAAATAGAGTGACGTCAGACCGCTTGGATCGACGGATTCAGCGACAAGCTATGGCGGACCCGCAAGTCACTTGTACGTCGATCCTGCAGCACGTGCAAGGTACCCTGGATGTTCCTGTGTCGACCAGAACCATTTCCCGTCGACTGGTTGCACGTGGCCTGCAATCACGGCGCCCGCTAAGAAGACTGCCATTGACCTCACAGCACAGACTCCAACGTTTGGAATGGTGCCGGACCAGAGCGACGTGGATGGCAGAATGGCAAACCGTAGTGACCTCAGATGAATCCCGCTTCTGTTTGTCCAGCGATAGTCATCGCATACGTGTGTGGCGTCGACGTGGAGAAAGATCGAATCCGGCAGTAACTGTGGAACGCCCCACAGCGCGACAACGTGGCATAATGGTTTGGGGTGCTATTGCATACAATTCCGTATCACCTCTAGTTCGTATTCGGGGCACTATGACGGCCCAACGATATGTAGATAATGTACTGCGGCCGGTGGCAATCCCCTACCTTCAGGGTCTGCCAAATGCAATTTTCCAACAGGATAACGCCCGGCTTCACGGTGCTTGAATCAGCCAACATGCTCTACGAGGTGTACATATGCTTTCCTGGCCACCATACTCTCCTGACTTGTCACCAATCGAACATGTGTGGGACGTGATTGGACGCCGTTTGCGGAACCTGTCACTGCCTCGTTCAGAGGACGAACTGTGGCAAATGGTTGAAAGGGAATGGAGTGCCATCCCTCAGGACACCATCCGCAGGCTTATTGACTCCATGCCTAGACGTGTTTCTTCGTGTATCGCTGTCCGCGGTGGTCCTACTTCTTACTGAGCCGACGCCGTCCTCGCTCTTAATTTTGCTTATTTATTTTGAAATAAATATCACTTATTGCTCCATGCTGTCTCTGTCTTCTTTCCAAATTTCATAAATTTCTGACCACTCCTTCTTGGTGTTACATTTTCAATGTCGAGCAGTGTATGATGGTTTTTTCGTTGTTAAACGGACGTTAAGCAACGGAAAAAGTACTATTATTACATATATTTTCTGGAAATCTTAAAATAAAAAGGTAACTGCATTATATAAAAGTAAAGAACATGTTCTTCATAAAGATTGTGAAATAAAAAAATAACTTAACACATTTCTAGTCTTCGTACACTGTTTTGAGAAAAGCTGATACGTCTGTTACCGTAGGATTGCATTTAAGCAAAGCAAAAGATACTTAATCAGCGTTTCGTATTCAAAATTGGTGATTTCTGGGTTCTACATTCAGTAAATTACCTCGATCGTACGTGCACGTTCAACCTGCAAGTGCGAAACTCCTGGTCTCAGTCGCTAGCTGATGCCATGAGTGCAACTTTCCCTCCCTTTCAGTACTATCCCTGAAGTCCAGAAGAAGTTATAGACTGGTGATGCCATCTATATGTGGAAGCTGGAGTCAAACTCATGCTTTTCTGTCTCTTGACTTGTTGGGACTATTCATTCTGGATTATTATAAAAATTAGGTAGTACATAATTCAAAAAATATTTTAATGTCAATAAGATTTTTCAGTGCAAAAAAAATAAAAATGGTAATAATAAAATAATTCAGAATATTAATCCCTTACTACTATCTAACTGACTGTCGTTTATAGCTAGACTGTTAACTCCGATAATTCAGCATTTGGAAACTCCTGTTTATATCCTTTCGTGCCAAAATATCCAATTAAAGTCAAAACATGAATAAAGTATTTCAATTTTTTATTACCTGATTCAATTGCTCAATCTACCTGTATAATAGACACGCTGCCAACGAGTCTTGTAACATTCTTCTTCTTTTTCCAGATCGATCCGAAGATTGCCTTCCCCAAAAGGGCACACCCAAAGGTAAGACGGAAATTCCCTACTTCTTTGTTATCTTCGGGATCGTTTTTTTCCCTTTTTCCCTCCCCCTTTTCCCTCGACCTACATTTGAAACGTTGATAAAAGCCCAGGAATCGGCAATCGTTCTTCGGCATTCTTTTCGGCTGCTGAGGGAAAAATTATGAGTGGAAAATTCGGGAGATGAATATCTGGCTGGCATTCAAGAACTCCTTTTTTTTCCCTTTTTTTCAATTTTCGTCTCCTTTTGGCGCTCTTTCAGTCGGGGGTATAAAATTATACAGTACTAATCTGAGTAGTTTTGGCTGCATAATATGGGAGATAAAGAGGAAGAATATGGTATGTAAATTGAGACGGAGGAAATTGCTACAATTTATCACTGGCGAAAAAAAGTATAACAGAGTAAGATTTTGATTTTTTTTTAAGTGTATAAAGTGTAATAGCGTGTTTCATTTTAAAGCATTCTTATTTTTAGCTGTGGTAAGATGAAATTGAATGTTCGCGTGTGATGGTTAAAACATATTTTAGACAATTTTTGATTTCCTTCATTGCTCTAATTCCTTCACTAGAAGTATGGATTTTTTTTTTTTTTTGCATAATCATTTTAATATTATTTCAATCGCTTTTTAAAAATTTGTATGCATCAGTCAGAAGTAGCTTCAAATTTCTCTTAAAATTGAATATTTTAAATATAATTTTTGAGCGCAAGGCTAAATATTCACTGAAATGGTTCATGAAAATATAAACGAAAACGAAGATATGTTGAAGTAGTTTTCCTTTGATCTTAATGTTATGAGAAAAAAATGAATTCGTTAGCGAAGGACTAATATAAATCCTATCTACAACTTCTAGGAAAAAAACCTGCATTAAAGAGCACAGTGGACAATAACTGTATACCTTACAAAAAAGTTAAGCACTAGATTGCCAAAACAGTCATTTTGACTGCTTTTTGATTCCAAATAGGGTTCAACAATTATGTATATAATGACACAATTTCTTAGATTTTTGTGACTTTTTATATAACATATAACTGTGTTTATTAAAAATTATAGTAACTTCCCTCTTCCTCCTTTTGACAAACTTTTCAGTTGCCGTCGAAAGTTTGACTTTACTATAGAGTATGTAGGAAATACACGTGACCTTTTATGAAGGCAAGATGGTGCGCCCGCTTTAAGGTTCATTAGAATTTTCATGAGTTTCGCGAGACTGGTTTTCTGTCGTGCTAAATACTAGGCTCCATTATGTTTGTTGTTGCATAGCTTTACTGTAATTTTAGACTATAAAATTATTTTTGTCATAACGTCCCTATCATCCTTTCCCACTCAACATGATCAGCGAGCTTCCCAGCGTACCCTAAAGGTATGTCACAAAGTTGAAAGTAGTTTATCTTCGTTTTTCTTACTCTCACAATAATGTCCTTATTACTAATTAAAGAAATAAAAAGTAGTTTACTTAAGGCAGTGGAGTCAGAGTAGTTGAGACAGGCTAGACTGATTTAGGGCTAAAGTAGTCGAAGGCAGGGGTGAAAGGTTTGAAATTCCAAAAGTCGGAGTCGGCCATTTTCCCTCAGAGTTGGCTATTTCGCCAGTGTTTCGGAGTCAGAGTCGGAGTGAGAAGGATTTTGGCTCTACTGAGTCAGAATCGCAGTCCAAGGCTCTAAAATTCCTAGATTCGGAGCGGGAGTAGGTCATTTTCTCTCCGAGTCACTTCGTCTTTTTATTCACTCAATGCTGTCCGCATTTCTAATTAAAGAAACAGCTAGTAATTAACTTCATTTTATTTATTTTTTTACAGTAGGGATGTTATTCATGTTTAAAAAAACAGCTAGCTGTTAATTTTATCTTTTTTGCATGAGCATTGAGGCTCTTACTAATGACTAAAAAAAGTTTGCAATTTACTTCATTTATTTTGCTTAACGGCATGATGTCATTATTAATAACTAAAGACTTATTCAGTAGTGTACTTCATCTTTTTTGTTAGAGCAGTAATGTTATTAACTAAATAAATAGCTAGAAGGTTACTTCAATTTTTTGGTTGGTTCAAATTGAGACTGCATAATTTAGAACTTTTCAGGGCTTGATTTTTATCAATTACCCTATAGTCATCACAATTTAGTTTTACGCATAAACTGCCTGAATTTCGTTAGGCTGTTCCTGGGGAAGGTGGGGGGGGGGGGCTGAATTTTGGGAACCTCTCACATAGAAAGTTTCATCTGTGATGAAATGATATTTTTCTGAGTTATTTCAAACACACTGTAGAACTTCCTCCTCAGTGCTAGAAGTCTCTCGACGTTGCTCACTCGGCGAATTCGTTGTTGTATGTTGAGCATTCTCAGCACTTATAAAGTTCATCATAAGCGTTGTTTAATCCTTTGTCGTTCTAAAATAGCTATTTTCAGCATGTTCGTGACAAATTGTGCTTTACAGTGAACTCTCACTTATACGCCGCCTCATTTATGCGCCCTTTCCACTTATACGACGATTTTGAATGGTCGCAGCACATTCCATAGCGAAATAATAATAGTATCGTTCGTTTATGCGTCGCTCTAAAGATAAATATTTCACTTATGCGCCGAATTTCCCCTAAAATGTATGAAAATTTATTTATTTTTTTTAAAAAAATAAGCATTTTTCTTTACTTTCCTCTTTAATCTTTCGCCTTTATTGCTCACGGAAGGCATTTTTTCCGCATGAACTAGAGTTCGGAGAGGGACAATTATCTATTATGCATCGTTTTAAAGGGAACAGTTTGTAATTAGGTATGCTACAACTTTTGTTTTCTCTTAATCATTTTTGTTACGTTACAGTAATTGCCATACTGTAGTAATATGTCCCTTTTCTATAGAAACATTCTTATTCACTCTCTCATTAGAACCTATGCTGAGTTTTAGTCCTTTAAATAGGTTTGTTCACTTATACGTCTCTTTCACTTATACGCTTTTCCTCTTGGTCCCTAGGGCAGGCCATAAGTGAGAATTCACTGTATTTGTTTTGTTTTTCCATTTGAAGCACGCACTAACACAACGCATTCTCGATCATTATGCATTTACGTGAAGCAGTGTTCCACCCTCGAACATGTCATTTCATCACCTGCCCAGAGGCAAAACTACTTCTCGTACATAAAATCATCAGGATTCTTGGTCAAGCCTCTGCAAAAGCCCTCATAAAAATGCATTTGTTGATTTCAAATGATAACATTATTTTCAAAAAAGAAAAACTGAGCCCAGTTTCCAATTCTATTTCAGCTCCTAACTTATTTATTGAAAACACCACAAATAACTTAAAGGTTTCTTTCGTCTTGTTCCAAACATTTCAATAGCCTCCGAACACAACCGGCGGAATAAAGCAGGTCTCCCCACTCCAAATCGGCCAAACTTAGTTTAATACAGCAGAAAACACATTTCCATTCCGTAAACAAATTCAATATATTTTCGGGGAAAAGTAAATAAAGCCCGGAGCAGAACAGAACAAAGAGGTGGTGGGATGCACTGTATATCCTCTCGAGGACTTCGGGTTTTCGGAACTTGCGCCATTTTTTTTCTTGCCGGAACATTTCCGGAATTCCTTTCCAGACGAAGTATTCGTTCCCCAGGTGCTCGGTTGGAGCCCTGCGTGATGCACGTGTGTGGCGGGAGAGCATCTTTCTGGAGCAATCACTTTGAGTGGACAACCAGTATCAATCAAGGCTCGACAATAACAAAAGCTGCCGGGATCTTCCGAACATGCAGGCATTGTTTCTTTTAAGTGGGCTGGTTGTCCGAGCAGCGGCTTTTTCGGAAAGTTTGACGCTTGGTAATTCATGAGATGTGTCTTTAGTTGGCGGTTTTTCTTGATTGATTGGTAAAATAAAACTTTCAAGAGCTTTTTGGTCGTCGGCAACCTCCAGGTTACAGTTCAAATGGTGAATTGAAAGTAGACAAACCACAAACAAATTTTACTCATCTTCTTTACTGCATTCTAAATGATTAGAGGGATCGGAAACTCGTTTTTTTTTTTCCAAACAAATCAATTTTTAAATCAACTATTTAACTATCCTCGTTATCAAGGCCCTTTTGCCATCTAGTAATCAACTTTAAATCCCAGATACATTAAATAAAAATGGATTTTTGGAGCAAAATACCTTGAAATGGCATCTTGAATACAAGCCAAATTTTCAAGCTTTTGTGAAAAAAAATGTTTTAGCGATTGGAAGATGTGAAAATCCGACTGTTTCACTCATAATACTCACCGGACATTGCACCGCTGATTTTCCTTCATTGCAATTTATCTATGAAAAGAAAAAGAAACTTGGAACATTTGGCTTGCATCCAAGATGCTCTTTCAAGATATTTTGCTCCAAAAATCGTTTTTTAACAAACTTTGAATATTATAATATGGGCATCAAATTTTGCAATATGACTTGCATTATTTTTTCATTAATCTTTAGGACTATTTATTTTTTTGACTTGAATCAACTATATGTTTAGGAACGTAGTTAAAATATTGTTAAGTAGGTGGCGCTGCAAATGGCAAAAATATTTTGCCATTTCACTTTGCCCCACGTTCCCTTACGTTTTGTTACTCGACATTTGAAGGGCTTGGAGGATGAAGGGGCTAAGTTATATTTTAAAAAATGAACACTCTGTACAATGGTAAGCAATGGATACAGGTTACCAAATAAAACTTGATATATCAAACAGTAGATGTCAATAGACCAATTTCATACGCACACTAACGACAAAACCGGGACACAAAAAACGCTGTAACAACTGCTACAATAAAACTTTGAACTTTAATTACTTGCAATTTCTGTTTTGTCACATAACCCCTTCATTTTTGAACCGAATCTTCACAAACATGTAAATAATATCCTAGTTTTTCCACAAATCTTCAAGAATTTTTCACGGACCATGGACTACCGCTTGGCGACCGTTGATCCATCCAATAGAATGACAATATTAGGTAAAACTTCCCCCAAATGAGCGAAAGTCATCTCCTGAATACACCAAGTCCAACGATGCACGTCGCCAAATTCCTCTCGTAAGTGGTAAATGTTTTTCTTTTGCAACGCGCTGAAGATTTTCTCTGATGCCACAAGAGTTATAATTATCATTTCGGCAGAGCATCATCATCAAGTGATTAATTGCACGGTTAGGCGTGGATTTTCATTAAACTCGACATTCTGTGCATTGTTTCTTCTCGTTTTAAGGAAATTTAAATTTCATCCAGTCTGGGATAGCACCAGAAAATGTCATTTGGGGAAGTTGAAGAGTTCGGTGGTATGTAAAAAATTCCTGACCTGGTGCAAAAGTTTTAAGTTTTGAGCTGGAAGCTCATAACTATACCAAGTTTCACAACGAAATATATCATTCTTGTTTTCTACTTCCAAATAACTGCAAAAAATTCTTTTTTCCTATTTTTCTTTAGAAAAAGGACAGAATACAGTGCAAAATATATAAAACCGAATGATATAAATTGACAAAACGGTGAAAATTAGTTTCTTTTTCATAAAAAGCTCATTACCAGCTTACATTATCGCTAAAATTTAAGAAAAAAAATTCTGAAATTTGAAATAATATTTAATGTAAAAGTAAAGGCTTGGAAGAGTGCCCCATATCAACATATTATGCCAGAATTTCCCACAAAAATATCATTAAATTACAAACAATAATAATGCAATAATAATAATATCAATAATAACAAAGGTAAAGAATAATGAAGAAAAAAATAATCAAATAGTACTAGTAATAACAATGGAAGTAATAATAATAATAATGAAGATAATATTAAATGATGATGATGGTTGATTAGAATAAAAGTAATAATGATGACTATGATGATGATAGTTAAATTAAATGAAAGTTAAATAAAGGATAAAAACAAAAAAGAAAGCTTTTGATATGCTGGAAAAACTTCTGAAGTGATGTTGGTTTGCTTTGTTCCTCCCTCTCCATTAAAACTTCTGAGTCAATTAGCACCTTCGCAGAATTGAAAAATAAATAAATAAAATCAAATAAAACCTTTTTACTCGAAAAAAAAACTTAACCATGACTTGAACATTTTTTTTTTTTTTTGCTGTAAATAATTTTAAAAAAAGTAATGTGATTAATGTTCAACCCTTTCTAATTGGATTCCGTTGGTAGTCTTTATCAGAGAAAAATTTGTCTCAATACTTATAAGTAAATAAATTGTATCTTGAATGTTAATAATACTTGATGCGGAATCGATGTACCCTGTTTTCTCTTTGGAATCCTAACCTGGACTCATTTTCGTTACCAAAATAGAAATTTTTAAGAATTGGAAAGATTTAAGTTCAATATGCATAAAAAGCGAGCGTTATTTTTATGAAGATCTCTGAATATATGCAGTAAAATTTTAAAAAAAACTTTAGTTTTAATAGGAAGCATTAACAATACTAAGAAGATCACATATTTGCTGTGTCTGTACATTTGATGGGGTAGAAAAAACAAATACATCCCACAAACACACATATGTATACCTAAAAAAAAAAGAAATCTCAGTAACTGCAATCAATTTTTATTTTTTTTAATATCGCAAGAAATGGAAGCCGATATTGGCACCCTAAGAGAAAATTTCAAAGATTCGATTTATTAATCAAATAAAGTAATTTATTCGAGCTTTTAAAGTACTGTTGCTGAAAGGAGTTTATTTTTGCTCCTTACTTCGTTGGCTAACGCATTTTACGTCAATTACAAAAATAACGTATTTGAACAATGAGTTACAGAAAAGATTTTTTAAAAAATTTGCTCTGTGACTGAGAAAATGTCATTTTATCATTTTTCTTTTAATTTCAGTACTGTAAACACTGAATTTTGTCACAATGATTATTATTAAGAGTGAACGACATAGAACTTTTTAATTAAGAGTTCGTTCCTCTTTAAAAAAGCATTGTACGGTGCTAGCTCAAATGACATTTTATTGCTTACCACATTCGCGGAGTAATCACGAAAAACAGAAAGCCACACAGATTTCAAAGCACTAATCATCTACAACATTTCCTCTTTAGAACGTTAATTCCAACTCGTCTAATCCACGGATTTCTTAGTCTGAGCCACTTGATAATAAGTTTCCTCAATATGCGCTTCGAATACAAATACCACGGCAACATCTCATCATTCTATCGCTGCGGGAATGTCTCTCGTATTATCAGTTACCCAAGTAACTGAGGAATAATCTGGTCCTAGAAGCCCGGCGAACAATCAATAATCTTGACCCTTCCGGCACAGGATTCCTGCTGGAATCAGCTGTTTGGCGCCACGATAAATCGCCAAGATTTGCCGGCCGTCTTGCCCCCAAACAAAAGGGGAGGAGCCTCAACAACCAAAATTTCATCAAGTCTCTCCTATCTGCACCGGGCAGTTCTATGGTTAATCCCCCATGACGGATGGCTTAGAATTAACCTAATCTTCAAGTTTAACAAGAGCTTCAATTTCAACCAGAAACCAGGTAATTAATGGCCTTTTAAAGGAGCCGAGCTCGTTAGACGGTAGTTGATAAGGGTGGTGACAAAAAAATTCTGAAGATGGCCCTGTTTGCGTTTAAGATTCCGTCTTCTATCGATGGCTCAGCATCTGGTGCGACCTGTCACGTGGGTTAAGATGGCCCCAGCGATGAAACATTGAAGAGAGCCGCCCGGTTACAGTTAATGAGGAGCAGGAATCGATATTTGTGATGAAGAGGGGGTGTGTTGCGTCATCAGTGGAAAGTCCTTATCTCAGCACCATCTTTTCTAAAAGGAGTTAATTTTGCGAAAGGTGTAATGGCATCAATGCATGCAGATGTATCGATTTTGGGACTCGATTATCGGACAGTTTTATGATGAACGTTATTTATTTGGCACTCTTATCCAAGGAACCTTCCAGGAAAACCAGACTTCCTAATTGGAATTACACGCCTGATAAACAGTCCTGGAACTTGCATCTGAAAAATATTATTCATTTAAAATATTGAAATGTCGTGATCGCGATATAAATTGCGTTATGGATTTTACTCTTGGAGTTTTTTCATTTAGTAATCAATGTAGTATATAGCAGTGCAAAAAATCCTCAATTTTATTTGTTTATTTATTTATTTATTTTTTTGATGTTATTTAAAATTTTAATACTGCATGGCGCATAAAAAGTTTCCTACGAAGATTTTACGTTTGAATTAGCCGTCATAATTTCTTTGTACACCCACAGTCGTGATTTTGATGACACCTTTAAAAGTATTAAGGTAAAAGAGTTCAAATCTACGCAACACAGCAACTTGTAAAATAGTAAAAAAAAAAAAAAAGATTAAAAATGGGATTTCTTTTTCCAGAAAGATTTCGCGCTTGCGCACTTTTTGACCAACTTAACCTTTTTGTCAAAAATAGCGATTATAATGATCAATAAGTCTTGCTATGCGAGCCTTCTTGAAAAAAGGACCATTACCGTTTTTGCTCTGCTACTTTAAATGCAGAAACAACCAATAAGCTGAAATCGCTCCACCTTAATTTGCTGTCACTGTCAACAATTGGGCAATTTCAGTAAGATCTCCTTAACGTCTACTGCAATTTTATAAAAATTCTTCGACCGGCTGGCATCGGGCCAAGAACCCTACAGTTAATAATCCAACGACTTAACCGATCAGGACACCACTGGCACATATAACTGTTCAAGACATCAATTATTCAGTATTTGAGAAAAATGTGTGGCAACTGGCAAGTATAGTTCCCTGGAAATTTAAGACAAGAGAAGCAAGCGTAAAATTAACCCTTAGTTTGGCAATGTATCCTACAGGATACATCACTTTCCACATTTTTTATTTTGAATTAGGCGTCCTCTAAGGGGCTGGATTTTAACCTATAGCATTATTCGAACCTTCTTTTTCAACATTTGTCTTTACTGTGGCTATTTACAAAGCAACGCGTTCAGTATTAAGTTTATAAGTGTTACAGTGTGTTCTACCAAAACAACATGGCGTCACGTCGATTACAGGTATGTTCTCTTTTATTTTTTTATTATTTGCTTATTATTTTTATTGTTTATAAAATCTACAATAGTGCCAAATTAGTTGATATTGTGATTGAGTGAGCCACGTTTTATGTATTCTTTTTTGCTACTTTGGCAGTGTATCCTACAGGATAGACAATTTATAAAACCGATTTTCTTTTCATTTTTTCCCATGAAATTTTTTTAACTGTGTAATATTTATGCATTTTACCCCAAAAAAACTAAAATAAAAAATTTTTGTCAAAATTTTTGAATTTTTGATATGTGCCAAACTAAGGGTTAATAAAATGCTTTTGCGTTAAAAGCTATTTGAAAACTTACAAAGGTTTCGAGCGAAAGAGTGAAATAAATAAAATCGTCATGAGGCCGTAAATTATAGATATCGGTAACTACAATTTAGTGCAATCACAACCTCTTCGAGAAAAACTCAGCAATTTAATCTTTTTTCACGATTTTCGTTAAACATGAAGATTGTATTTAACTGTGATCAAACAATAATTCCTGAATTTTATTTAATTTAAAGTATTTATTTTATCTTTCAGACAAAAATTTTCAACTAAAGTTAAACATTCTATTTGTCCAAATATGTAGTTACCTAGTACTCAGTAGTCCGTATAAATAAAAAATGTCGCTAAAAATAATAACGTAAAAATTTTGTATGAGTCCCAGCCAAAGATTAAATATAAATAATAACAAAACGCAAAATGCTATGTATTATGCAAAGATATTAATTCAATTTGAATAACAACTAAAATGTAAGATCAAGAGTGAAAAAATATACAAAAACAACTGGCTCCATTCGAATAGCATTATTAAACGTAAAATATATAAATGCAACGCAAAACCATTAGTCCATTTGAACTTTGCTTGAAACACAAATACTATAGAAATATATTATTACATTCGTATACATCTTGTAGAGAATTATGAAGCACATCGTAAGCGAATTTTACTATTTGAATGTTATCTTAAATATAAAATGTTAAATATAATAAAAGAATTAAATATATTTAGGCTGCAATTTTCGTTTGTGAATGAGAAAATAATGCAAACTCCCCAGTTTGCATTAGGGCTGGGGGAGAGATGGCTTTGAATGTTTGAATATATTATGAATGCCTCTTTTAACTGCATTACATCTAACATCATTAAATGTGCACTGTTCTGTATAAAAGAAAAAAAAAATTTCACCAAACACTATTAGCTAAACATCATTCATATAGAAATACGTTTCGGAACATTTTTTGAAAATTATATAATACTAGCTGCGTGGCCCGGCTTTGCACGGCCTGACTTAAAAATAAAAATTATATCAAGTGACATGTGTCGAAAGAAGTCCCGATTGATTTCTAACTTAGGCAGGGATTCAAGTGAAACAGGCAATCGCAAATTACAATCGCGACTGGAAATGAATTACATTAGAACGTTTCTTGATAAAAACATCGTGACGTCAGCGTGACGTATGCCTATGAAAAACGAGCTAGATAAAACGTCACAGCCTACTTGGCGAATAAGAGGAGATCGCTGAGTGCTTGTGAGCTCTTATTGGCTCCACCCGTAGTGACGTCAGTGCCAAGTTAAGTTGATGATAATGTAATTCACTTCCAGTAGCGATTGCAGTTCGAAGCGATCGCAGTGCTGTTTCACTTGAATCCCTGCCTTAAACTTTCCCCACACGCAAAAAAGTTGAAAAAACATAACTTTTTGAATCGATTTGAGCCTTGAATGTTTAATACGAAGTGTGGAAATGATATTAGCAATTCCAACTATCTGCCAGAGAGTTGAGTTGATACACTAAATACTCGATTGGATTGATGAAAGCCTTCGAAAATGGAGTTTTAAATTGAAATTACAAAGACAGAATCAGGTCTAAAATTGAAAAAAAAAAAGAAATAACTACTCAGCGGATTTCGTTGAAACTGGTCTCTAAACCTTCCCAGTACCAAAAGGAACAAACTGTGAAAATTTCAGCCAAATCTCCCGGGTAGTTTCTAAGATCTTAAGGAACACACACACACACACATATACACATTTACCAACATTCATTTTAAAAGATATAGATAGCTGGTTGACCAGATTGGTGCATTTTCAGAGGATTTTTTTTTTTTTTTTTTTCAAATACATAAAATTAAAGACTTACTTGACAGCACTTTTTTAAAAATCAGATTTCTGAGAATCTTACTTGCTTTCGTTTAAATTTTAATATTTATGGCCGAAACTAATTTCAATGCAACACTTTTTTAGAATTTGAATATTTATAACGATTTTTTCGTTCAGAAATCAAAGAAAATAGTAGGTAAACTGTGCTGAGACATGGAAAACATATTGATTTTTCCTCCTCTGAGATTAAGAATTTCGATGATCAACTTTTACATGAATATACGCTGTAACAAAAATTACAGCAGAATAATACTAAGTTGAGAAATAAGGGGGGTTGGGGGGAGTATCCAACACGCAACGAAAATAAAAACTTTAATTTTCGAATAAAATCGAATTTTTCAAAACGTTCTTAAAGAAGTTCAGGAAAGCTTTTCAAGGCTTTCAGATGCTTACTTCCCAATTAAGTTCAGTCTGAGCACCGATGATATAGAAAGGCAAACATCCGCTTACAAAGGGTAAAGGTCGTACCTATAACTCTTTCGGGAAGCCAGTCTCCCGTTGCAGATGAGTGTTGTTTGCCTTTAAATTAAGCTGATTCAAATTGAAATGAACCAAACACGAGCATCAAATTTCCCATTTTGCCTTTCATTCAGATAAAATTATAAGTTTTAGTTGGCCGCTTTCCAATTATATGGCAAAAGTAGTCAGATAGTACATTATTTTACCACATATGTTTGGATGGTAGGCTTTTAAAACTGAGAACTTACTTTTATTTTCTACCAAACACTTCAATTTTAAAATATCTCACCCTTGCTACAAAAGTGCCACAACTCAAAAATTGTAATTTTCGAGTTATGACCGTCATTAGACGTAGTTTACACGTCTCTACCAATCTTCAAAAGAGCCAGGAGTTGCATTGAAAAGTCAGCCGCCAAAGGGCAGTTATGGCGTTTCGTTGTTATCAAGATGCATAGGACCCCTTCCACTGAAATGCCACATCTTGAGTTGTCGTCCAGCCGTCGTAGAGTAACGTGCGTAACTAACGATCATAGTTTGAGATGTATCGGTCTTCATATTGACAAATTCAAAAATACTAAAGTGTGCCTAGTCAGCCCGGGAACAGTTATTTGCAATTCCCTGGAAAACGTAGTTTTTTGAGTTGTGGCACTTTTGTAGCAAGGGTGCGATATGATAAGCATATTTTGGTAACCCTTCCGAAATAGGTAAAATTAAATTCATTTTTATGTATTGATTTAGGGAATTTCCTTTCTGAAACCAATCCTTATCTTACAAATATTTTGCTTTTACGTGACCAGTAAAAAATGGCTCTTTATACAATTAACAGTTGCCATTTTATGATTTGCACTAGCATCTACTCTTCGTCATTTTTATTTTTCAAAAATAAGATAAAAATTGCATTTGCTTTTGTGCGAACATTTTACATGGATATGAGACTTTTTTTCATCTATAAATTGTGTTTATTTTTCAAAATATGTTTCTCATTTTGTACTTTAAATGGCTCCAATTATAAAGAATCAAAAATCCGTGCGCATCTCAAAAGTAATTAAATTAGAGCCTTCTTTGATAACAACTCCCCGATTTTTTCATTGCACGCGCCGGATACTTCCTTGCAAAATAAAACTGCGCCGAAAAATATCACAACAATTCGCAAAAGTCTCTCTAAATTGCAAATGAGTCTTATTTTTTCCATGTCGAAATATTTACTTTCAACAAATAAAAGTTGAACCATCAAGTACGGCCTCTAATTAATTTAATAAAGGCAGCCAGAAGATTCCGCGCTTCTTTGGGCCGCGCTCGAAAAAAATGTAATAAACTTCATTACGGAAATTGAATTGGGACGCACTTCTTCACTCGTCCAATTTGCTTTATTTCGAATTTCAAGTAAGAGAGAGAAGAAGAAAAAAAAAAGAAAGAACAGAAGTACCTTATCAGCGAGGCATTAAAAGTTGTTTAATGGGCTGCATGGAATTTAGTTTCACAATTATTGATGTCGAGCAATTATGGAAATGTGAAATGGAATTAAAGTAATAAAATGAAACTGGTTGTTAATTTATTTTAATAATAGTTGAAGCCAGCTGTTCTTAAGAAAAACCTGGTTTTAAAAAAATACTTGTTTAAGATTAGTGAAGTTCGTCGAAAAAATAACTACAACTTGGCTACCAGTGGAAAATTCCAGCTATTACATTGCAACGGTGATAAGCCACAGAACGGGTTTGATTGAGGATTTAGCAGGATGACAGTTTTTAGATTGCGTTTGCCTTTAGTCTAGAGATGAAAGTTAAGCTTATCAGCAATGGTTACATATATTTGATTTTAAGTATTTATTTTTACTTGAAATTAAAATGAAAATATTATTTCAAACTATGAAAATATGCGGTATTTCATTTTTATAAGAAAACAAAATCCTTCACCAGAAAGACTGATGAAACATATATGTCTCAGGTCTTAACATACCTCAGTTCTGTTTATGCATATTTTATCAGTTTACTCAATTTTTTCAAAATGTTCGAAAATAACTCTATTAATAACTTATTAACTTTAATAAAGATAGTTCATTGTGTTTCAAAAAAATATAAGTATTTTAAGTACAAAATTGGAATAAAGATTTGCATCTGGACGTGAATAAAATATATTTTATGTAATAGTATCAGTTGGAAAACATATAATTATAGTAATATTCAGTATGGATGCACAATCACCAAATGATATAACTCGCTGATCACATTTTTAAGTGACTGAATATTTTGTTGAGGAAAACCATTACTTTTGTATCATATTTCGTTGCCAAAACTAATTATCTAAAGAGTCATTCCATAGTGACTAACGTAACATTCAGAGCTGATTTTGTAACTGTTTTTACTTGTAACTTAAAGGACAAAAAATATTTTTTAGTTATGCTGGTGGATTTACAATGTACATGGTATCTATGTATCATTTCTGCTAAGAATTTAAAACAAAATTACTGACAGTAGATATTTTTTCAACCAAAATAGCAGTGTGACTAACGTAACATTTTTGCAACCCTGAAAATTAATGCTCATGTTGTGAGGCAAAAATTTCTCAAAGTTAAGCAAGTGTTAAAAATTGAATGATATATTTGAAAAATGTGTAAAGTTGGCTTTTAAAAACATAAAACACATTTATTAAATCTTAATTTTTTTTAGTCTTAAGTGTCACTTTTACTCAAGATGGCGTGTGACTAACGTAACGTGACTAACGTAACCATCGAATAACAAGCAGTAGACACATTACAAACTATTTATTATGGCTAATCTCAGTGATAATTACAATACTTTTTCAATTTTTTAAAACTTCTTACGTTGTATGATTTTTATATATTTATTTATTCATTTTTTTAAATATTTTTTTTACTTCGGTACCGTAAAATGGGGTTAATCGGAACACTTTTCAGCTTTGATTGTAAAAAAAGCAGTTAAAAGATTTTTTTTTAATTTTATTTTTTGGATAAAAACTTCGGTCTTGATTTACTTTTGATATTCCAAGCAAAGACAAAAGATTTTGAACAATTACTATTAAAATATATAGCAAATTATGGGTGTTCCGAATCACCCCGCTGATAGGGGTCAATCGGAACACTTGTTAAAATTTTTATTTTTTTCAATTTAATCTGTAATAGGTCTCACAAACATGACTAATATTGATGGGGGAGAATAAGAACAGATAATTACTGTCAAATAAATGTATAATTTCAGTACCAGTAAACTTTTATAATTTGTGAAAATTCAAAATAATTTTGAACTTATGAAAAATGAAAAGTAATTTTAAGAAATACTTTTGAATTGAAATACAAAGATTTAACATGAATGGAAGTCACTCATATCGTCCACAAATATGTACTTGTCCTTAAAACTTGCAATTGTGACTTGGCTTAAGTTTTTTCATAACATCTCCTGGGATGAACTCTACCTTTTCTTTAGTTTTTTGAAATTTCTGGGTTTCGGGGATTGTCCTGAAAGATTTTTTCGCTTATTCATCACTGTCTGTGTGCTGGACGTTTACTACATAAAGTCTATGTGACTTTCCCCCTTTTATTTTAAGTAAAAAGAAGTCTCCTGGAGAAAAAATCTTTTGAAATCTGCAACTTTTGTCATTCTAAGATCTAGTTGCTCACGAGAAGGGATAAACAGTAATAAATCCTTGTCCTTGTCTTGATTAGAAGAATTAGGGTTAGAATCTTGATTTTTCAAACAGTTTCCTTCAAATAAGTTTGAATTGGAACAACAGAACTAAGTGTTCCGATTCACCCCGCAAATTTTTTTCCTATGGCATTTTTCAGAATTCTTCACTTTTATGACACAATTTATAAAAAATGTAAATTCTAATGTGGTATTCTGTTGTTCAGATACATGTATAATTGAAACATACCACTCATAGTTTTTAAATATAAGAAGGTTTGTTCTTGCATATGAAGTTTTGCAGTCTATGAAAATGTGATGTTTTCTAGCATTCAACGTGCAGCCCTCTTTAGAAGCCAGTAGCGTTGCCAGATTGACAAAAGTAATTTTTTCCTACTTCCTATGATCTTACCTTTCTAAAAAAAAATTCATGGCGAAAAATACTCAATAGTATATTTATGAAGAATTTCTTTGTACGGTCGGGAAGTTTTGTTCCGATTGACCCCGCTGTTCCTATACACCCCATTTTACGGTATTTTTTTTTACCTTCGGCTGAGGTTAACATTTCTATGGAATGACCCTAAACGACTCAAAATTCGTTTGAAAAGGATTTTTATTTATTATTTTGTGTTAAAAAAAATAAAGTAAAGGTGCTATTTACATCTAATGAATACATGCAAATTACTGAACCTATAAAAAATGATTAAAGTGAAATAATTAGATCCAATAATTCATTATGTAATGTTGAATAACGAAATCCTTAAATAATTGTAAAGTATCCAGAATTAAAGTCCCTCATGTATATTTCTCTCTATTTTGTTTTGAATTACCTGCTCTCTGTGACTTTCGTTTTTTTTTTATTATTATTTAAAATTCCTATTGAGTTTATGCATTTAATTGTTGATAATTGTACGTGAGTCTCTTGGTAAAGGATTTCTATTGGATTTTAATGTGTTTTTACGGATTTTTTTTCATCAAAAACTCTTAATTTTCCGAAGATACCCTGCAGCACGATTTCATCTGTCCTAGGACAACAAATAACGGCGATATTAACCATTAATATATCATCAAATTGGTACACAACGAAAAACCGCTTCCATGGGCAACCACAGAGGTAAGACTACACGGACAAGCGTCTGAAAAATGATTACTAGCGAACAACTTTACGCGTGCAAACAGCGTTGCATAAACTGGAGTTCAGTGGTTGTATTATAGAATTCTACTCTTTTGCCTGTTTACTTCAATTCTCTTGTTCAATGGCGGCCAGTGGCTACTGCTGTGGAGTTGTGTGTCTAGTTATGCTATATCTATGAAAAAACCCACTCACTGCATACCACCTTTCCATCGCCAAGGTAGAACCATGAAAATTTGCTCTTCTCTCAATTGCCACGTGCCGAATGTATTTTCAAGACCTAATTCCGCTATTTCTTTATTTCACTGCCACATATGCTCTTTTCGAAGTATTTAGATTGACTGATAGTCCATTTTACAACCTACCTAAATCCCAATTCAAACCAAGAAAGTGCTTTACCCAAAATGTGCTGTTTATTGCTAATAAAATTTGAAAAAACATCACATGGAAATTCGAACTTGGTGGCAAGAATGTGATGTCTTACTTTTCCTTCACATTGTTTTCTGATTTATCATACTAACCAGGGTTTCTCATAATTACACGAATATCGTAACAAAAAAATAATAAAATTTGGCGACTTTTAGCCAAATTTTTGCCTACTTTAAGATCTCAATATTTCTATGGTGATTACACGAAGGCAAATGATTTCTGCATCCAGAAACTTGTTTTACGATTTGCAACTCAAACGAACTATAGGGGCGCTGCGGCCTTTGTCTATGAAAGGTAAAACAAGCACATGCCGCTTCTAATAAATTGCTTCTACGTTTAATGAATGACAGCAATTTTTGTTTGAATGTAAGATTTTTTTGTTCTTTATTCTTTTGAAATGAATTTGTTAAGTCTTGCGGATATTCTGGCCCATATAAAAGCCGATGAGAAATCAACAAGTATATCTAAACTTTAGAAATCACATATTATCTCGCTCTTTTTTTTTGCGAGCTCCCCCTCCCCCTCTCCCCTTCTTTTGTTTATTCTGAACTCCAAAGTTTGAATACTCCACCTTACGGGATTTACAAAATTCCTTCTAGAGGTAAAACTGCTTTTCACGTATATTTTTTGGGTGTTAAAACAAGTTAGTCTTAGTTAAAACTTTTAAAAAATCATTTAAAAAGAATAAAGAACAAAAAATCATACACATTATCAAATATTACTTATTCATTTGGATACAAGTAATAAAAACAAAACGGCAGCCATTTGTTTTACCTCTCATAGACAGTGGCCGCTGCGTCCCCTATAGTTCGTTGGAGTTGCGAATTCAATCAAAAAATGGTATACGAACGTTAATTTTAGAATTTATGCGGATGCTATAAAAAGTAATTGCTTGGAAAACTACTGTAAAATTGTTTTTCAATAATGCACTCTTTTGGTATTCTGTAAAATGCTAAAAATAAAATGTTCTGTAAGAAACCTGTCAGTTAAAAGGGTTAATCATAATTTAGAATTCCATTTGAAATTCCCCCGATATTTTTAGCGAAAGAATTTTTTTTTCAAGAAAACAAAATAAAAATGTACATCGACAACGAAATCTTTCTACATTGCATTAAATTTTGAAATGTAAAATTTTAACAAAAAGTTCTAAGAAAAATTTGATTGTTTAAAGTCGGACGGTATTGTAAAAAAAGAATTTTCTTAAAGTAATGACACTCACTTGTTACAAAAATCCAAATGGTAATCCACAATTAACCTTACTCAAAATGTCATCCGTATTCTCAGGGAAGAAATAAGAAAACATTCTACCGTTGCCACTCAAATGCCGTGTTTTACCTTTAGAAGGAGTTTTGTAAATCACCGCAAGGTAAGAGTATTCGAGCTCTGGGGTTGCGAATGTGCTTTCAACTAGTTATAATTATTATTATTTTTTTTTTTTTTCATTATTTAACTACCGTACAAATATTCTGCTTTTGTAAATTTATCGTCTGCTGTATTTTAATTTAGTATTTATCTATGTATTACCATCTGCAATATTTGTATTTTTTGCATCATTTAATTTATTTATCGTTTTCGCTATCTATTGATTTCTCGTAATGGCAACGGTAACAGAAATGATATGGAATATTTTTTTAACGAAACGATGCCATTGTTTTTTCTCCCAATTTATGTTGGTGGAGAACAATGTTTTATTTTCTTGTAAATATGCAATTGGTCTTTTTATAAAAGTGAAGACTTCGATTTTATTTACTGGAGTAAATAGTAATATTTGTATGAAATTTCCTAAGAATTGAAAAACAAGAAACATACATGTCCTGGTAAGCATAATTTCTAGCATAATTTGTTTAAATTAGAACATGTATTTTTAAATTGGATATTTTTCACACAAAAATATGAATATTTTGTAGTCACTTATTTAAAAAAGTGAGCAGCCAGAGTGTTAATGAAAACGTAATTAGAACTCTTTCACGTGCATGCGTTGTATGTGTTTCGATACTTAATGCATAGACAGAGAGCGGGAGGGATGCGTTCTGTAGTTGAATATTCTGAATTTACATGCATTTCTATATGGGGTTTTTTACACTCAAAAATGTAAATATTATAGAGTTACTTGGTTAAAAAAAATTGAACAGTCATAGGGTTGATAATAACTCGATTAGAATCCTTTCACGCTCGTGCATGTATGTGTGCTTTGATACGTTATGCATGAATAGAGAGAGAGTTATATAGCTGAGTACTGTCATGCATTTTTTGGAAGGGGGGAGGGTTTACACAAAAGTTTAAACGTTTTAGAGTGACTTGGTCAAAAACAATGAGCAATTATCGGGTTAATAATAACTCAATTAGAACTCTTTCACAAACGTGCGTGTATGTGTGCTTTACTATGTAATGCATGAGCAGGAATAAGTCAGAGCTTTATGAAAACAAAGTATGAATGTAAAAGACGTGTAAAGAATATTTTACTGTATTTAGATTAACCACCAGATTTCGCAAGCCACATACCTCCTAATTCAACCAATTGTAAATAAAGTACAGTGAACTCTCACTTATACGCCGGCGCAAGAGACGAACAGAAAAAGGCGCATAAGTGAGAGACGTATAAGTGAACAAACCTATTTAAAGGATTAAAACGTAACATAGTTTCTAATGACAGAATGAATAAGAATGTTTCTATAGAAAAGGGACATATTACTACGGTTTGGCAACTACTGGAACGTAACTACAATGATAAAGAGAAAACAAACATTGTAGCGTACTTAATTACAAACTGTTGCCTTTAAAACGAAGTATAACAGATAATTGTCCCTCTCCCAATTCTAGTTCATGCGGAAAAAATGCCTTTTGTGAGCAATAAAGGCGAAAGATTAAAGAGGAAACTGAAGAAAAATGCTTATTTTTGAAGAAAATAAATTAATTTTTTTTCATTTTAGGGAAAATTCGGCGCATAAGTGAAATATTTATGTTTAGAGCGACGCATAGACGAATGAAACTATCATTATTTCGCTATGGAATATGCTGGGACCATTTAAAATCGTTGTATAAGTGAAAAAGCCGCATAAATGAGGCGGCGTATAAGTGAAAGTTCACTGTATTGTAAACTCCGGATATCCACGGTTCGGATTATTCGCGGTCTTTCACACTTGTGTTTTGATTTCTTTACGATGATTTTGAGTGTTTTTTTGTTTATTTTTATCAGATAAGAGTTTTTTTACATTCAAAAATATCGCTTTTGACCGCAGTTTAAATGCATGGGGAAAAGTCATTGATGGATTTAGTATCGTACACACTACAGTGTCGTTTTTTACCTATTTTTCAGATTATCTGTATTCGCTTATCCTCGGTTACCGTGCCACCCTATTCCACGAATGATTGGGAGTTGACTGTATATGTATTTAGAACCGGGGATTTTTGTACTAAAAATATCAATATTTTAAAGAGACTTGTGAAAATAATTGATTAGTCGGAAGGTTAATGAAACACTCGGTTGTATTTCTTTCACGCTCGTGCGTGTATGTGTGTTTTAATACGTATGCATCAATAAAGAGTACGAGGGATGTTGTCCGCAGCTGAATATTTCTGTAGTTATATGCATTTTTATATGGGTTTTTTTACACTCCAAAATATAAATAGTTTAGATTTGCCTGATTAAAAAAACAGCAGTCATAAGATTAATAATAGCTCAATTAGGACAACTCTTTCACGCGTGTGCATGTATGTATGCTTTAGTATGTATTAGTGCTGGGCGATGTATCAGATTTAACATCGCGATATATCGCCAGTGTAATATCGCGATATTCCAATATATCGCGATGTTTCGAAATATTTTTCCCCCGTTAAATTAAGCGCATACACGACCCCCGGGAGGGGGGGGCGTGTTTCCGTAATGGTTTCCCAATATCCTTCGTATCTCTTCCAGAACTGTGGATAATACTTAAAGCAGGATAACACATAAAGCAGGAAAAATGCATCAGCTACCACACAATTTTTTGGCATTTGTTACATTTTTCCAGATTTAAAGCTGCTGAATTTAGAGGTTGGGATACAGCATTATTTGCAGTGTAAAATGGAGGCAATAGAGATTTTTTTTTCTTTTTGCAAAATTAATAGATTGAAAATACCGTTAAAAAGATATCATTTAAGGATAAGGAAATTGTTTACTGTAATTTTATTATTAGGGATTTTTCTGTTTTCCCAATCTTTTGAATTTATACTAATGCATTGAAGTTATATCAGTTTTAAATTTCATTTATTCATTTTTATAGCAATAGGGGGGAAAACTACAAAAGTTTCAAAAAAAAAAAAAAAACACGTACTTAGGACATAAAAAATCCAAATGTTTGTAGTTGAGCAAAGAAAATAATTTTCATAGAATCAATGAAGATAACATGTCTTTTAACAGATACTTGAGCAAAATCTTTCCCTTCCCAAAATAAAATATAAACATGGATGACATGCAAAAACATAAATAGCTATTTAAACATGTTTTGTTTTTTAGCTTGCAAAATAATTTAAATAAATATTTTTAAAAAATAAATAAAAAGATAAATAAATAAATAAATTTAAATAATAATAAATAAATAAATTTAAATAATAATAAGTAAATAAATTTGAATAATAATAAATAAATAAATTTAAAAAATAATGAACTTCAATGTTCTCAAATATTTAAACTTTTAAAAATGTTTTTTTGTACCTGAAATAAAAATGTTACAAAAATACTTATGTTGAAAAAAAACTAGAAGCATTATTTGATCGAAAACTTTTTTGACAAGAAAAAAATTCATTGTTTACTCAAAAAACTATTTTCCTAAATTTTCCAGATGAATAGACACCTTGTCATCTGTAGAAGACTAGAAATAATTACTGTTACATTAACAGGGTAGCGAGGTAACCACAGATAGGCAAATATGGTGAGTCATGAGCGAAGATTTAGAAAAGTGCCAATTTGAGTCCCAGGCGAATTTTCACTGGTATTTCAATAACTAGTTAAAAAAATACGAAAATTTTGCCGACTGGGTTCATAGTGCAGATTGCAGCAGTTCAAATTTGATTATTGTTTTTCTTTTTGAGTTTCTCATTTTTTAGTACTCGTTTTTTAGGGGGGGGTGGCTATAGGAGCAGCAGATTAAGATCAGCTGCATCTGACAGCCTTAAAACCGCATTAAATATTCCAGCTCTTAATTTTAATAATAATATAACCTTCGACGAAGGGCACGCTATGCTAAAGTAATCTGCAAGTTAAAGATCAACAACAGAGAACAGCCATATTGGGTGTCAACGACAAACATTTCAACGACTTGTTTGAATAAAAAAAAAAATAATAAAAAAAAAAGAACTGCCGATACCGGGGGGGGGGGGATCAAAGTGCAAACTGCAACATTGAAAATTCTCAAAAAGGTGTTTTTGGTCTTTTTTTCGTTTTTTTCCCCCGAAATTTTTTTTTTATTTTTTTGCTAATTGTTCTGAGTGAAAAAAAAAGAAAAGCAATTTTTTAGTAACTTTTTTTTTACTTCTGATGCACCCCCCATGCATGAATTTGCCGGTGCTCCTGAGCCCAAACGGGAGCAATAGCTAAAATCTGTAACGAAGACAATGGACCAGCAATGGTAGAAAACAAGATGGCAAAGCCGCACGAACATCACTGCACAAATACCGCTGCATTACATCACGACGTTTTGCGAGGCGGCTAATGCGTAACCATGAGCCGTAATGTATCCCAGAACGCATTTCCGTCGAATTTTCGTGGTATATCTCAACAGACCCTTTCCCCGACTCATCCCGAAGAATCACGGAATGCATTTTCCGCGACTCTTCGTGGTATATCCCTTACCCCAATCTCTGCGACTTATCGTGAAGTATTCAGTGACGCCAACGTTTCCTCCTTCCTCTGAATATTCGCGTTGCTTCGGGGAAGGCGGTTAATCGGAGACTGGGAAATGCCGTGACGCATCACGATGCGATGTATGACGATATATCATGATATATCACGTTACACCGGGAACAGCGGTATATCGGAAAAATGTTTAATGATATAACCGTTATCGCGGTGATTGCTTTATACCGATATTTTGCGATATATCGATATATCGCCCAGCACTAGTATGTATACATGAATCTAGAAAGAGAATGAGAGGTGCACTCCGTTGCTGAATTTCTCTGTATTTGCATGTATTTTTAATGGAGTTTTTCAAACTCTAAACTATTTATATTTTTCATTTACTTGATTAAAAAAATTGAGCACTCATAGGACTTATAATAACCTAATTAGAATTTATTCAAGCGCGTGCGTGTATGAATGCTTTGTTATGTATGAATACATAGAAAGAGAGAAGTGTTACGTAGCTGAATGTTTGTGGATTTACATGTATTTTGATATGGGGTTTTTTATATTCAAAAATAAAAATATTTTATAGTGACTTGGTTTTAAAAAAAATTGAGAAGTCATAGGGTTAATAAAAAGCTCAACTAGAACTCTTTCGTGCGCGTGCATACATGTGTGTTTTAATATGTATGGATGCATGAATAGAGAAAGTGAAAGAGAGAGTGAGAGGTGTGTTCCGAAGCCGAATATTTTCGTATTTACCGTACACGTACAGAGAGGTAGATCCCCGTAATCCCCGGATTTATTGGCCATCCGATAGCTCCACTAATATATGCCCTGTCCGGCAGAAAGAAAGACGCCGCGGATATTCCTCGAGCAGTCGATTTATGGAGAGCGAGCACCTAGCCCCAGTCAAGAAGCCGGCGCTAGATAAAGGAGGAGCCCGAGAAGAAGAAGAAGAAGAAAAAAAGAAGAAAAGGCAGAGAGAGAGAGAACCTTCGCAGCAGCCCCTCGTAGGCATTCACTATCGATTACTAAAGGAATCCTTTCTGGCGACTCGAAGCCATTTGGCAACTTTCCAAGAACACTTCCAAGTTTTAGAACATCGCCGTTTTAATGGCTCGAGCCGGTGCTGGAATATCTGTCCGGTTTTTTTTTCTATCCCCCTCCCCCCCTCCCCTTCCCCTCCTTAACGATATTACCTGACCCTTCGCGAAGTCGTTGATTTGTTCCCGTATATCTCGAATTCTCCGTCGTTTCACAAAAACAGCCAATAGCCCGAGTTTTAAATGTTGGTTTAGATCCTATTTATCCCCTTTTTCTCTCTCTTTTTCCTGTGGATGGCCTCTGGAGAAAAGGGAGAGTGGCTTGACCTTTTGCGACGAGGACCTGGAAGAGTTAAATGCAAAATGAGAAATAGGCTCAGCGAGAAGTTCATCCAGAACGAACTAAGCCGATTTTCGCATCCTGATCATCGATCTTCCTAATTTATATTCTCTGTTTTACGTTTTTAATACACTTTTATTAGTTTCACCTGTGGGTTTGTATGTAACTCTAATTAAAAGATAAAAGTAACGTTCTTTACAAATGAATCGGTGAATGCATAAACAACGTCAGTCAAGAACTTCAAATTGCACAGGGGGGGGGGAGAAAAAGGTCTTAATTCTAGCATTGTTTCTACGATTCTAAGGTCAACGTTCAAATAAAAGGCCCCGTATCTTTTGAATTAGTAACCTGACTGACGTGATTTTTGACCTCAACGTATCTTGCCTCCCATAGCTTGTTTCCACAAAAAACGAATTTTCGAATTTTTGTGACTGATGTTGTTTTTGCACTCACCGATTCAGATATAAAAGCAATATATTTAATACGATTATTAAAACTAAAGGCTAAACTATATTACATACTGATGTATTATAAGTGCATGTAAACTTAGCGGTTATTCAATAGTTTTGAAAATCGGAGGGAAATCATTTAGAGTATCATGATATTTTGTTTAACCTTTATATTAATGATAGCATTAAGAAAATTACACTTAAATTGAAAAGGTATTTTATAGTTTTTTTAAACTATATTTTAATTATTTATTCATTAATATGCTCTTATACACCTAATATTACTATTCAGTAATGTGTAAAAGAAAAATTAATAAAAGCAAAGCGTTGTTTGTTTGTTGTTGTCGTATCATGATAAATCACTATGAAGTGTGGGGTGCCATTATCTCTAGAGGTTGGACTTCTTTATTAACATTTAAGACAACACAAGAAAGGTTTATAACACAAAGAGAGGAAATAACACCCAGGGCATCGACGGGAATCGAACCCGCGACCTCTTGCTTTCGAGGCGAAACTTCTACCTCTGAGCCACCGAGGCCCCAAGCAAAGCGTTTACCATAAAAATTGAAAAATAAAAAATATTGATCCCTTGTAAACAAATTATGCCATATCATCACTGATCATGAATTATCAATAAGATAAAAAAAATCTCAGTGTAATTTCGCTTCATCTCCTGAATTTAATGAGCTAATGTTAAACTAAGAGTGGAGGATTCGAAAATAAATTGTATTCAATCAGTGTGCAGGATAAAATATTTCGTTTCAAGTACTAATATTAAATTAAAAATGAAAGAAAAGGAACCAACCCTGATTGTTGACCTCATATTAAGTTGACTAGATGACATAGAAAATACGGAAAAGAAAGATAATCACACCTAGTAAAATTTGATACTCTCAAAGGCAGAATTGAGAAGGAAAATTGATGATTATTTTAAAAGCTTTTCTTATATCTGCTGAAATAAATTACAAGTATTTTACTTTTTAACAAGAAGAAAGTGGCAGTAAATAAAAATTTTAATGAGCTTTCTTTCCTTGTCGGCATGACATTGTTCCTAATCACGTAAAATAATTCTTTGACTCATATTAAAAATTTTTAAAAAGGTTATATAACTACAGTTCTACATAACTTGGAAGTTTGGAACAAATTCCATCAGATGCAGAAAAATTTGCTCTTTCTTTAGGTACTAATTCTCAAAATGTGCGAGTAAGTTATCACTACCAAAACTGAAAAAGTACTCTTTTTTGTTCTTTTTAATTAAAATCTCTAGTAATTAAAGTTCTACAAATATGAGACGCTGCTAAAAGCAATTCCTATCAAGTATCCTTTCGAATCAAAAAATTATCAAAATCGACTCTTTCAGATTTGCTCCACGGTGTCACAGACAGATACACAGACATGTCAAAAGCTTAAAACCTCTTTCTTTGTTGCATGAGGGGTTAAAAACAGGGCTGCGGAGTCGGAGGAAAAATGGTCGACTCCGACTCCGAGATTTTAAAACTTCCGACTCCGACTCCCGACTCCTGCTTTTTGTTATTATTTATTTTTTTTTACCCAAATATGAAGAGGGAAAAACCCTAAACAAAGGTTGAAATATTAAGTCCATTTTTAAAAGTTTCATTTTTATTCATGGTGTAGCCAGGACTCCCTTTAAGGGGGGGGAGGTAGCAAGCTGGGGTATCCCAGTTGGAGGTCATGGGAGGTCATTGTGACATCTCAAAAAGTTCAGTTTTCTTAAGAATTCTCGCAGGTAATTTCCCCACATTTACTTCAATTCTCGGAAGTCACTGTGACCTCCCAAAAAGTCCAATTTCTCCAGAGCAAAAGACAAGTGCCGCTCTAATCATTTGACTCCGTACAAAACTAATCCTTTTCTTGTTAAATGGCCAGACTTTATTTTAACACATTGCATTTTTGCTGCAAATATTTTTTATTCACTTGCATAAGCCCAAACATAGTAATTCGTTTCACAAAGCATCCCCTCCATTTTGAAGCTCTTTTTAATGATCCTAGATGCTTAGGATTTGGATATTGGACGCCAAAAATTTGTATCTGTTAGTTTCAAAGATATGTTTTCACCTCCATAAAATTTCATCCAAATCGGAGGTGGTCGGAGTCGACATGTTTTTCAGCGACTTCGACTCCGACTCCTTTGGTCCAAAATCAGTCCGACTCCGACTCTTCGACTCCGACTCCGACTCCGCAGCCCATGGTTATAAAGACATGGTCTTTTGTCATAATTAGGACTGCAAAGTTTGGATTCTTAATAGAGGTCTTGCGTTATTGATACTTGGTTTAAATTTTTATGTTTTAGGCTTATTGATGAAAAAGATACATTTACTAAATATTTGAACAATAAAACATAATCCCGGCATTTTCTGTAAAATGTAATTTATGTGGCAAAGCAAGCTGGGCTGGATATTTCTTTTACTGGACTGGATTCTCTTAGACTCTCTCCCGTGCGTTACCAAGACATCTCTCACCAACATTTTGGTTCAAAATTACTACAAGTGTGGTAATAGAATATGTTTCCATTCACAACATGTTTCCTTTTTCCCCAACTGACCCTATGTGAGTTGGTATAGATACTATTAAATGAGAAATTTAGACTTAAATTAATTAACTTAATTAGAATTATGCAACCAAATGATTATAATTCACCTGCTTTGATGGCAAAAATCTTCCAAAGCAATTGCCTAACTTCGAAGGCGAGACAAGCTCTCTGAAACCGCGAAGGCCCTGAGTACTGCTTGTTCCTACTCAGAGAAGATTCATTCAAGCAGTACTTCGACTAAAAAGCTTCAAGACGCTAAAACGTGATTTTTTTTAGCAATATAACACCTCATCACAAATAATAAACGTCTGGAAAGGCATCTGTTCTGCACTTCTCTGGCAATTTTCGCCTTAATCACCGAAGACTTCGGACTTTGTTCCTTCTGAATACCACTTGTTTCCGCAGATGTCTCACTTACGTTTTCTGCAATATTTCATCAGTTACGAAAATGCCGAGAAATGGTTTACTTATTGGAACACCGCAAAATGTAAACAATTTTCCGAGAAAACACTCACGATTTAAAAAACAAACCAGTAAAATAAGACTCATTAACTGGCACACTTCTATATTATTCTTTATTTTTTGAAATTCGCAGTCTGCTAAATCTCTCCTCAGATATGCAATAACAATTGCTTTTTTCTGTTAGGCAAAAGAATAACACCAAGAGCAAAACTTAATTGGAATTATGCAAACAAATGATTATAATTCACTTCCTTTTTACCCCGCAATTGTGACATTTTTTCAAATGCTAATGTCCAATTATGAGCAAATAAACTACGAAGCGAGAAAAACTATAAATGTTATTTTCTGAAGAGTCATTAAGCCAAACCGTGTTTATTAAACGGAATTTCTAAGAGCCCTTTTACTTCACCTCTGTGTTTTAACAAGAGAAAATTGCAGAACAATACAAATGCATTAATAATAAAAATGGCCTGAAGAAAATAATGTGTTATTCGCGTTTTATTTTTACACGATTGCATTCGTTTTAATATTAAAAACGCGGCTTTTGTTCATTTCGTTCTAGTGTTTGGGTTGTTTTTGAAGGGCCTTTTTAAAGCCGAAAGTAAATATTTTACTCTTCTTGATTAGTCTTTTTCTCAAAACCCTCGGCTAAAATGGCTCTTTTTTTTCTTGAAAATATTCACTCTGCTGTTGTCAAATTTATTTTAATTTGGTTTACGCTATAATTCGAAGGAAGTTAGGGAAGTTTAGTTTCTCGTTCTAACTTATGGTTGGTTGCTTCTCTAATAGAATGACAGTTGCGTTTTTTAGTAGGTAAGACGTAACGGCGAGTATACGAGACATCAAGTCACAATAATCGCTGTGACACTTCAGCACGCCACAAACCGTCGCGTCGTCTTGTGAAAATGACGGAGGTGAAGTTAACATTTATTGAGACTTAAGCAAAATATGTAACGCACCTCTGATAGTTAAAAGATTTACGAGAGGCAATTCCTACACTGTAAAAATAAATGTTGCTTTTGCACTATAATGCAGCAAATTTTATAGTAATAAACAGTAAAAATTGCTAATTTTACTGTAATAAACTGTAAAATTTCTACTTTTACAGTACTAAACTGTAAAATTGCAAATTTTACAGTAGTAAACTAAAATTGCCATTTTAACAGTTTATTACCATGTATTTTACGGTTTTAAACTGGAACTTCTGCTGCCAGTTTTATACTGTTGTTTTTACAGAATAATACAGTTAAATGTTACTGCAATAAACGGTTAAATTTCTAACTTTACAGTAAGAAGCTGTAAAATTGCGATTTCACAGTTTATTACCGTGCATTTTAGGGTTTTAAACTGGAACTTCTGCTGCCAGTTTTATACTGTTGTTTTTACAGAATAATGCAGTTAGATGCTACTGCAATAAACTGTTAAATTTCTAACTTTACAGTAAGAAGCTGTAAAATTGCTAGTTCACAGCTCATTACTGTGCATTTTACAGTTTTAAATTGGAACCTCGGCTGCCAGTATTATACTGTAAAAACGACAGTTCATTTCATGCAATGTAGATGGTGCTAAAAATTGTGTATAGAAAAAAGGGTATGGTTCTTTCTCAAAATATGTTACAAACTGATGTTCGGCAAGTTGGAAGTCTACTGCGTAAATAAGAATAAAAGGAATTGACATCCTTTAGTCTCGTTGGATATGATAACAGTGACCTAAATAAAATGTGTAGTATACAGACTAAAATTATGTTATTGTTGTTTCTGAAACTACTCAGGAAACCGAGCCTAAGCAGAGCAGACGGTGCAAACCGAATGAAGGCCAACTTATACGGTTTCTCTTTCGTAAGCACCAGAATGGTGAAAGTCGGATTTTTCTCAGGAACATACGACTTGTCATTATTCTTGATCTAGACTCGAAGCCAAACAGCCGTTGATCCAATACCCACAGGGCATTTATTTGTAATGGAAACTTTGAATGTTTGCGGTCGCTACAGATTTAAAATGCTCTAGTCTGCATTAGAGTGCATGGAGGGTCTTTGATTGGCTATTATCGAATCGGCAAATTTTCGACCAGGAGCTTGGTCCCTAACTAATCGGGCTTCCTTGACATTTGAAATATACCACCAAAACTGAGTTGGCGGTATACTGCATGTAATCCTGCCTTATCCCTGGCTTAGGGGCGGTGATTTACTGCTTAATGAAGAGTATTGTAAACAAATAATAATTGCTTTGGTGTTTGGAGGAAGTTTACTAGACAAAATATAAGTAAAGATTGCTAACTTCAAACAGATAGTACCGAGGTTGAATATCAAATAAAATAGCCATTTTCTTTACATTTAAAAGGTATTTATTTCCTACATTGCTAAGGTATTTATTTCCTACATTAATATTTCTGAAAAGCTCTACTCGTTTCTGTGAAATCGAACATAATTAGAAACAATAAATCTCCCCGTAATACCGAGTAATGATTCAGCCCAAAAACGAAGCGCATTTTAGCGTCAGAACTGCAAATAATTCCCAATGTTTACGATAGGATACACTTGGTTTAATCGACATCGTTTGCTTCCTGATTATCGAAATTACGCTTCTCATTTTCGCTCTCTTGTACAGCGAGCGATACTTCCATGCACTCGCATCTCGTAAATAATATTCTAATTTTAAAACTCTGATTTACACATTCCTGCAACGCTAGCTAATCAAATTCGGAAAATGATTTCTATTATTTAAATTATCGCTTGAAGAATGGTTCGTGGAATTTAAGTACTCACTCGCTGAATTTAATGAACACTGGAATGTTCGAAGTTTCGACATTTTTTTTTTTCTTTTGGAGTCATTTGTTCAGCATCCTATCCGGTAGGAAATAAATGAACAAATTAAAATGAATGTCGCCGTGAAATTGTCGAAGTACAGTGAGTGCAGTGAAATGTTTCGAGTTATTGTTAGTTTGATGAGAAAAATTTAATATTTTAGAGATTAAATTATGTAAAATTGAGATCGTGTGTTCAAAATTTAAACTAATAGCTCTTGCAAAGTCTATGATATAGTTAAAAAGAAACTTTTTTATTTTTAGTTTGAAATCTTCTTTTTCCTATCTGGAATGTTGAATTCATATCGATCGTTTTTATATAAAACGAAAAAGAACATTTTTAATGTCCCTCGCGTCCATTTTTGAATCTAGTTTTACCGATCGTACAATAAATTCTAATCCATTTCGATTCAAAAGATGAATGATGCTATTTAGTTCCTATTATTATGATCTTAGCTTTCATCTTACCAAACTTTAACTATCGTATTAATGACGTATTGTCTTTCTTGTTCTAAAATATGTATTACTTTTATGTTTTTCCTGTTTCTTTTTTATTATTCAATTGAGCATTTTTATTGCTTAGTCTAGAAACTCGACATCTTCTTTATTGCCCATTTTTTTCTTTTTACACATTAAACAATAAAAAAAATGTCAATACATGCTTTTTCATCACAATTATATTTTTTATTTAAATCTAACTTATTATTTGCATACTTCAATTGAATTATTTATGAATGCCCTATTTCGGACCCTCTTCTATCAAACTACTTCATCCGACTTTTAAACGCTTAAGAGCCATTCTACGCAAAAGCCGCCATCGTGTCCTGCACGTGACACTCGTATATTTCATTAAAATGTGAAGGGATTTCAAAGGGTGATGAGCGAAATGTTGCTGGTTATGAAATCACACACCGGTGTTCGATTTCTTAGACAAAAAACTTTGTTTATTACCTTTTAAAAGTACTACTTTTTTGAGAAATATATGAGCGTCACGTGCTGGACCAAATGGCGGTGTTTTTGTAGAATGACCCTTAAATGTCCTCTCAGTTACATTTGCTCTTTATAATCTTACCAGACTGTGTTGGGTGTGTTTTTTACTGCACTGCAAAAAATGAAGTGCTGTTTTCGCAGTATAATGCTGGCAGCCGAGGTTCCAATTTAAAACTAAAATGCACAGTAATAAACTGTAAAACTAGAAAATTTACAGTTTCTCACTGTGAAGTTAGGAATTTTACAGTTTATTGCCGTAAAATCGAGCTGTATCATACTGTAAAAATAGCAGAATAATACTGGCAGCAGAGGTTTAAGTTTAAAACTAAAATACAGGGTAATAAACTAAAATTAGCAATTTTACAGTTTATTTGTGTAAAATTAGCAAATTTAGTTTAGTGCTGTAAAATTAGAAATTTGTACAGTTTATTACGATAAAATTAGGTGTATTATACTATAAAAACAACATTCATTTTTTGCAGTGTACAGAATAACTACAGTTTAAAAATCAGCATGCTGATTTTACTCTAAATGAGCTTTAAAATCCAACTCAGCAATCCTTTTGTTAAAAATTGTTACTTTATGTTATCCTTCTCACTCTGGTTATAGGTTAATATACATTTGATAAACTGGTAAAATTATTGACCCGGCATTGCTGGATTAACAACTCCCCACTGTGCATATGACTTTTTTTTTTACCTGCAATTACTTTCCCTGCATTTATGTACCTACAATTATAACGTATTTGTTCTCAAACCACTGTGATTAAAATTGAACAAGCTGGTTGTTAATAAGTCTTTACTCTGAAATAGCTACTTAAAAGTGGGAAATTAAACTAAAATTCTTTCTGCCGAATTTCGGAACATAAATTAAAACTAAAATTAACTAAAATTCCAAAATGTTTCATTACTGGATTTCATTGATACCCATTTCCTTATTCAACAGTTCTAATATATTCGAAAATTCATGTGACTGAGCAAAACTTTTGTAAACACCGATGCGTATTTACATAATAATGGCTACAGTTTCGCCGAGAATTTTCAATTTTGAAATGTAAAATGTACGTAAAAGTTCAATAAATGACCGAGTTGACATTTTTGAGCTTGAAATTATCATTATTATGATTCAGAATATGAATTTGACAGCGTTTTATGCATGCTATGAGTATTTTTCGTTAAACTTTTAGTGTATGGCTGTCTTTATAATAGACGACGATAAATTAAATATTTTTGCCTAAGTCGTGGTTAGAATGAAAGTGGCGTAAGTCATCCCGATAGGCACTAGTGGACTTATTTCCAGGCACTTTTCAAAGATTTTATCATTCAACATTGCATAATGAATATTTAAACTTATTTCAGTTAAATAACTTATTATTTATAACCTCTTTAATACGTACGTATTCGTTTTATGTGAATATTACATTTACTAGCAAAAATACCCGGCGTTGCTGTAGCATATGTAATATATAACATTACTACGGAATGAACAGCATCTAAGCTAGTAGAAAACCAAACCTCAACTCTTTATTAAACCATTAAACTACATTCTTCAGATTAACTGTTGCCACTCAGCTTGTAACAATACTACATCCCTTTCTTCCTTTTTTTTTTTTTAAACTGAAACAAAACAAAATTTTGAAATAAAATAAATAAGCACTTATATACAGTTCTTTACGTAAAAATATAGTCATTATGCCAATGAGGTTTTTTCTTTTGTCGTGTTGGTCTTGGCGCGTTTGATGAATGCTCATCTGTTATCTCACTTTCTTCATTTTCATTTTCCTCGCCTATATCAACAGCGATTTTCACGTTTTCGTCCTCTGCATTGCTGATATACTTCTTAACGTGTGTTATGTTTCTTCTATAGCAAACTCCATTTGGATCTTCAATAGTAACAGCATTTCCTTCTCTTCCAATGACAGTCATTGGTATAGGTTTAAATGGTGTTGTCAACAGTCGTCTTATATTCATCTGCCGGTTCAAATTCATCTTCTTCAAGTGGTATTAACGTGTCAAAAATATCTTGAACATCTGTTCCAGCATAATGTAATAAACACGCTTTCTTACGATGAACATTTGTTATACCTTTGGCGACAATAAACAGTTCAAAGGATCTCAGCCATTTTGTCCATCTGATCGCTCTCGTACTTCTATCTCCAAACGGTTGAAATTTCTGAACATCTTCGTTCAATCTATCCATTTCTTGTAAAATTAACTTGTATTTAGTCTTTTTCTCAAATTATTTTTTTAACTCGTCGCCAAAATGTAGCATATGTAATATATAACATTACTACGGAATGAACAGCATCTAAGCTAGTAGAAAACCAAACCTCAACTCTTTATTAAACCATTAAACTACATTCTTCAGATTAACTGTTGCCACTCAGCTTGTAACAATACTACAGTTGCCTGGGTGAGTAATATTGAGAAACAATTTATATACTCACCTTTGTTTTTTTTCCCTGAACTGAAAGAACTCAAAACACACCGCTTTGACAATTTTTAAAATGTCGCCAAATTTTTGCGTAACTGTTTTGGGATACCTAGGATAATTTTGCTCCCCTCCTTACTTTATGAAAATACATTAAGTATTATTATGTCACTAATTTTTGTCACAGAGAAATGGAAATCAAATGTTGAGATACTATTGCTGACCATAAAATGACGTTAAAAGTTTTTATCCTAAATGATTTCAAAATTAATAGGGAACATTTAGCAATTATTTATGCAAAAATGCAAATTAATGGTAATTTTAGTCTTGTTTAAGGGTTTTATTAATTTAGTATGTGGATTACTTTACTTTTTGACATAATTTTAAAAAGGTTTTTAATGGATACATACGGAATCAGAAAACAAAAGAAAAAAAAAACGTAATAATACTTTACTTTTTACACGACATAACCAAAATAAAACAATTATTATCTGGTATTTATCGACTGCGGCAAAATCTCAATCATCGATATAATACTCCAACTTTTCAAATGTGGGAGTATTATATCGATGATTGAGATTTTGCCGCCAGTCGGTAAATATCAGATAATAATTGTTTTACTTTGGTTATGTCGTGTAAAAAGTAAAGTATTATTACGTAGTCTTTGGCACAAAAACTGGCGTCAGTTGAAAAAATCGAGGAGAATCTCAGTTATTGAAATCTTGTAGCAAATTTGGAAAAATTCCAGTTTAATCGGATACTAAGAAACTTCCCTGTTGTAAGTACCCAGAGAAAGTGACCAATCAACGCAAAAATACTTAAGAAATACCGTTAAGTTGTATTTAAAGCTCCATCAAATTGGAAAATAATGAACCTAATCCAGTTGCCAATCTCTTCAAGCGATTACGTTAACGATACTCTAAAACATATTTACAAAACTCGAGAAAATAATTGATGCAGTGAACAATCTACTAATAAAGGAGTACAATTTATTCTACAAAATAATATTTGCACGTTTCAAAGCACAATAAAAACACATTGTCTTAATGATAAATATTCTACTTACAACTAAGACTACAAAATGTTTTAAAATACAAATCATAGTAAAAGCTCGTTTGCCTGCTGGCGCGCATTCGTTTCCAATGTCTATGTAAAAGCCTTTATATTAAACATGAAGCTGGAAAAAAATTACTTTTTGATTTGACTTGAGAAAAGCCTTGAACATTTAACGCGAAAAGCGGAAATGATACACGCAATTCTACCTATCGACAGGGAGTTGAGATGATGCACTAAATACTGAATTAGTTTGCTAGAAGCCTTCGCGGATTTATGCGAAAAATGTATTTTAAATTGGAATGAAAAAGTGCTACCAATCAAACTTTTTCGAATATAGTTATAAATTATAGCCTATATGTTATTCTGATGCATAAGCTACATTATGGTAAAAGTTTCATTAAAATCCGTTCAGTAGTTTTTGCGTGAAAGAGGAACAAACATCCATCCAAACATCCAAACCTTTCGCATTTGTAATAGTATTAAGATTTTTTTTTCATTTTTAATCATCAAACAATAGCAAATTTTACAATAATATAATATTATTTCACAATATTGAATCAGTATTTAGTGACTTAAGTTGAATCAATTATTAACACATTTTTTTGTAGGAAAACCAATACTTTATCAAATTTCGTTGCCAAAGCTAGTTATCTAAAGAAATGAAAGCTCATTTGAAAATGATTTTTCCCAGATAGCACGAAAAACGTTTAAACGTTTTATAAACGTTTTTAATCCGTTGTCACAACGTTAATAACCATTTTACAACCTTTAAAAAACGAAGTGTGCTACTTGGGTTGTTTATAGTATGCATTAAAGTATAAATAAAACAAAATTGAGGTAAAATTCATATGAAATGAATACATACATATTAGAGAAGTTATAAATAAATGTGAAATAAATAAAACTAATCGTTATATAATCATAAGTGATGAAATCTTGAAAGATTTGAAAAGTGTCCAGAATTGATTCCACTAGTCAGGCCCGTCATTTAGGGGGGCATGGGGGGTCAATTGCCCCCCCCCCCTGACTTTGAGAAATCAATGTATTTACATACAGGGTGTCCACTCCAATCGTGGACCAATAGCTAATTTCTAAACCGTTAGAGATAAGCATATAGTTTATTTAGGAAAAAATCTCCAAATTTTGAAAGGAATTTTGGGTCTATTCAATGTTTTTCAAAAAATCAAATTTTGAAAAAGTTACGAAATTTAAATTTTTATACAGCCCCCAGTCCTATCAATCATATTTAGTAAAACATTCTTGACACTGTAACGTTTAAAACTAAAAAAAAATCACTCTTCTATCACAAAAATTGACCGAGTTATGACGTTTTGAAAAATCAAGATTTTGCATTGTTTCATGACGTCATCGAGAAATCGCTCCCTCGATGACGTTATGAAATAATGCAAAATCTTGATTTTTCAAAACGTCATAACTCGGTCAATTTTTGTGGTAGAAGAGTGATTTTTTTTTAGTTTTAAACGTTAGTGTCAAGAATGTTTTACTAAATATGATTGATAGGACTGGGGGGCTGTATAAAAATTTAAATTTCGTAACTTTTTCAAAATTTGATTTTTTGAAAAACATTGAATAGACCCAAAATTCCTTTCAAAATTTGGAGATTTTTTCCTAAATAAACTATATGCTTATCTCTAACGGTTTAGAAATTAGCTATTGGTCCACGATTGGAGTGGACACCCTGTATAAGTGGGCGTGGTTTTCGTTGTTTTCTGGTGAAATTCTATTGTGTTTTTACCCTTTGCCCCCCCCCCCCCTGGAAAAACTTGAAACGACGTCCATGCCACTAGTGTAGTCTTTGGTTATTGAAGTTGTTGCAAAAGCATCTGCAAAAAAGTCAGGGCTACTCATGTTTTAATTTCAGGAGCAAAATTCGTATTGAAACACAGATAGGGTCATACAATTAAACCCCTTCGTTCAAAGAAGTAAAAATAATAGCGACTAATATCAAGCTCATATCAGCGAACTGAATGCAGAAACATGTTTTGAGGTTTCACGTAAGCCCTTTTTCAATGCCGCGAAGTGTGAACTTGGGTTGACCAAGGTTACATTTCGTTGCATTGAAAAGGAAATTGGTTCTTTAAAAATCGAAACACGTGTCTGCATTCAGTTTGCTGGTTTCTCGTAACTTCGTATTTTTCTGCACATGCGTTATGTGTAACAAGAGTATATAGCGTATATGCTGATGAAAAATGAGGAATTATTGCTGAAAAATATTCTTAATATCGCTTGTGGTTGAAATTCGTCTAATTTGCGTTTGTATAGTACCAAAATTCACCTTAATTCTGATATAATTAACTGTAATTTATTTGTACGCTGAATTAATTCGTGTGGAGAAAAAACACGATAATATGAAAAACTTTCTTAAAACTGACATAGCAGTTGAAAAAAAGTTTTGTCCTGGGGAAAGATTTAGGAAGAAGGTGGGAAAGAAGCATTGAATATTTTAAGCCATTAACTAATTTCCAATGGGCTACTGAGCGTACAAACTTAGAGCAGATTTTACGTTTTGTAAAAAGATACCTGTCAATTAGTGTCAAAAAGTTTTTTTTCGTCCCTAACTTAGTAAATTTATGTGAAATTTCACTTAAAAATGTAAAAGAAAAAGAAAGGAAGTGGAAATAAATAATTACTATTATTTTACACTGTTTTGGGCTGCACGTTAAAAGAGAAAGTAAAATATATTATGAAATAAAGGTAGTAGTATATCTGCTCTAAGATTATGATAGAGAAAGTAACTTAAAACATAGTCCTTAAAAATAATACGAACAGTATCAGAAGAAAAAACACAAGTTCAAGAAAACAGGCGTGTGAAGAGCGAAAAGTTAAATCAAAATTGTCCCCCCCCCCTCCCACTCCCCTCCCTCCAAACGCAAAGAGAAAAAGGCAATTTGAAAGATGCACCAAAACAGACACCAAGAAATAAACGAAACAGAAAAAACTGCTGAGACCTGCTTTTTGTACTCTTTAAAATTTGTTCACTGCCTCTAATTTTAAAAAGTACGAACAAAGTTCATCTTAAGCTTAAAAAGTCAGACCTTTATGCTACCGTGCTAAGCGTAAAAGTGGTATCTACAGACGATCTCAAACTGAGATATTGCTGTTTAAAGTTTTGTGCCTCCATGTCTTGGTTCAAAAGGAAATTTTTCAAAAAATAGTTCCCGTTCCCAAATGACTATAAAACATTGCATTTCATTTCATTTCACCCTCCAGGGTCCCCCGTACCTACCAGCTTAGTGGTTTAACCGGGATAGGGCCCTGAAGAGCGTTCTGTTCTTAATTTTGAACCAGAATCTAGGGTCGAGCAAACCATAGGCCCTAGCACCCCCAGAGGTATCGTTTCACTTGGAGGACTTTGTGACCACGACATTTTTAACGCCTCCCAGTCACCATTAATCAAGACGGTGGATATTTGATCGGCGGGGATCGAACCCGGGTCCTTTCGGACACGAGTCCGACGCCTTACCGATCGGGCCACCACGGCCCAATAAAACATTGCATGTGGATAAAATAATTTATGAAGAATCAGCTGGTGCTAATAACTCAATTTAGTTAAAAAGAGCAGATACGACTTTTACGTTTAGCACGGCAGTATAGATCAGTACGAAAATCTAAAACTTTAAATGCATTTTCCGCCTAATTAAGAAATTAGTGTAAAAAATTCTCTCGAAGCTAAAATTTGAAAAGAATGTCTACATAAAAAATTCATAAAAATTTGTGCATTCCCGCCATCTTATAATAAGTGAAAGGTTTCGCTGTTCATGTTTTAATATAACGATATTTTTTACACCTGAAATTTCTCGTCATGAGTGTGAGTTCAGCCAATGAGCATCCTGTTACTTTGAATCCATTCAGCAACATCACGTGATCTCTCATGCATCATTTCATTGCAGCTGCCAATCCCTTCACGGCTGCAAATGCGCACTATTTGGCAATATTATCCTGAGCATACACACGTCGTCTATTTAGTGAGACTTAGACGTACAATTTCGAGGGATTGGACGAGCGTTTATATTCCCCATTTCGATGTGTCTAACAGTTATCTCATCTGTTTAATGCTACTTAGTGTTTGTCTAATGCATTATTAGACAAGTATTCAGCCTAACACAGTAAATTCGACAAACTAGCTGGTTAGTGCGATTATTTTTATTTTGACTACAGCTACTTAAATTGTGGGAGAAAGTTTGTAATTTATTTATTTCGTTAGAAATGGTAAATAAAATCGCACTTCGTTGAAAAGATCAACTTATGTGAGGTTTCCTTGCGAAGATACTCTTATTGTCAAGAAGCGACACTTACAGTAACTACTAGGGGTCATTCTAAATAGGTAACTTACCTTTTCAAAATGAACAAATTGGAAATTTGCTTTGACAGTAGAAATACTTTGACCTAAAGAACTTTGACATGAATAAAGAGCAATGTGATCTCTACTAATAATAAAGCTGAAGGTGGATCTGTCTGTCTGTCCTTACTTCTTTTTGTCTGTTACGCGCGTAGCGCCAAAACCGTTCGGTCGAGTTTCATGACACTTGGCACAAAATTAGTTTGTAGCATGTAGTTTTTCACCTCGAAGCGATTTTTCGAAAATTCCATTTCGTTCTTTTTCTATTCGAATTCTTAGCGGAAATTCGATAAAATAGGGAAGAAATATTGCATGCACATTTTCAAGTCTTATGTCATTCGAAAGCTTGAAATTTTCTGCACAAAATGAAGTTTTTTTTTGAAGTTTCTACGATCATCAGGAGAGCTGTAACAATTGTTTTTAGAATCCCGGAGTTCAAGGCTTACCTTCAGTAAAGCAAGCCAAACGATTCTAAAATGGTTAAAATCGAGAATAAAATTTGTTTGAAAAAAGAGATGAAATGAATTATTTTATCAACGGAAATCAACTTTTCATGTTGTTACCATGGTTACGCGTTCATACTTATTTTTCTTTCGTTCTTTTTCCAGCGTTTCCAGACGTAGTATTTTTGATACTACGGTAGTATTTTTTTGGCCTCCCTGTTCCCAATATACTAATGACTTAATTAAAAGATTTGGCGGATATTTTTTTTTTTCATTTTATAGATTTCGCATTTCAGCAATATTGATTTTGGCATCGTTTGGAAACAGTAGTAGGCGCGTCTATCGCCCATTTAGCGAGAAAAGGAAACCCAAAGCACAAAGATTAACCAAATATCGTATAAATTGCGACATTGCATCGTTCTTTTTAAAGTGTTTCATTTTGGCAAATGTATTGTTTTTTTTTTAAGCTAGGAAAGGAAACTTTCTTCTTCTTTCAAATTTTGGTAAGATTTCTGTTGGTTTCTGTGAGCAACAAAATTGTTCTTCTTTTCTCTTTTGGCTTATTTTGTGCATCTCCCCTTGGGGTTGCATTCGAATGTCCCAAGGGGGTGTTTTACCCCTTTTATGGAGTAAATCAGTGTTAATTTCAATGCAGACACAAGTGATATGAATTGGCGCGACCACTTGGCGATATATCGCCAAGCCTTCGGTCGCCAAGTATTTGTCGCCAATTTGGCCAATTTTTAAAATTTTTTCGGCGGGGGGGGGGGGTTCAATTTGGCGCTATTGGCGATATTTTGCGAAAAATCCACTGAATGATGTTAAAATCGGCGATATTTAGGAGATTAATCATTGTAAAACATTTTTTTTTTTTTTTTGCATTGTTTCGTGGCAAACTAGGGATATAAATGTTTGAATTGTTACCTTGATCACTCCAAGCACTATTTTAGCACTTAAGTCATCTACTAAGAAATTTACACGTAAAAGGAAGTAGGGTCCATACCAGATTTTTATATCATATACTTTGAAGGAATAAACGTTGAATTATGGCTAAAATAGAGCATTTTTTCTTCTATATCAATTATTTTGCAAATGAACTTTTAATTTTATACCACGGGCAAAGCCGTGCGGGTACCGCTATTGTGCCATTAAACTGGAATTGAAACTTATCAGTATGTCATAAAATGCATTTCAAAAACTCAACTATGTTGCTGGAAGAATGCTTCGTTTTCCACAAACCTCAACATGTAAATTTTCTTGAATTTATATTTTACACATTTATAAAAGGATGCAAAAATATGACTATTTTTTTATAAACATGTTATTCTATTCCTTGGATATAACTTTCAACTGCTGGCAAAAAATCTTGCCGTTAAAAATGTTTCTATAAATAAGAAAATGAAGGTGAAAAAATATTTTCAAACAAGATTGTTTAAGAATTTATTATTATTTAGCTTTTGATTAGTTGAGTTATTATGAATATTACACTTAAGTCAAAATAGTGAATATTAAACTGCATGTAAAAACTGACCATTTATACATAAAATACATGGACGAAAACTCAAAAATCGTGTTGAATAAATATTTCTTCTTCCAGAAACGACAGCGTTTTGAATTTACCTAAACTGATATTTTTCGCAGAAATAAAGGGCTGCAAAAATATTCCCAACTTGTGTTTTCTTATAAACGTTGCTCGTAGATATTCGTACTTATGAACGCAAAAGTCTTTTAATGTATAAAGTAATAAAACTGCTGCGTTTTTAAACATTTTACATTTCATTTTTACTAAAGTTGCGTAAGATAATATTTCTTCTGGTTTTCTGTTATACATAGTAAAACACTTTTTCTCATTTTAATAAATGTTTCTCAAGAAAGTAACTACTTTGAGGCAATACTTTTTCCATTTTTATATATATAATCTAGTTTGGTTTTGTTCTAATCTGGAGCTTTTACCTTTTTTTTATGTTTTTTACACTTATTAATATTACTTAGACGTATTTCAAAGGATAGATGTATATTTTTACTTTTTTATTTTCTGCTCATAATTCTGAATTTATTTCCATTTTTCAGTCCGTGGGGAATTGTAACGATTAAATTATTTTCTCTTCTTTTTTCCATTTTTAATGCCTATGGCCAGTCACAAAAACAAAAGAAAGAGAAACTTTTAACTGTGCTCAGGAAATTGGAACTAAGTGTGAAAACTTACAGTAAAAATCTTAAACTTTTGTTTCAGTTTAAAATTTTCTTCGCGTGAGTAGATTAGAATTGCAACCGTCCGCATAGACTCTATACACGTGTTGCGACGGTATCGCATCACTGAAAGACCTGTAGCAAACGGAATTCCAACTCTCTAGCCTCCATTAACTCATGCTTTTTTATGATAAACTCTTTTTTTTCGTCTGATAAAGGACGTCTTTTTAGTGGCGTTGTGAAGGAAAGGTGAGCCATTTAATTGAAACTTTGTTTTTTCTTTTTAATCGTATCTTCCTGTATAAGCTGACCCATCCACTCAAACAGTTGTTCTCAACCTATTAACCGTGTAACGAATCCAAATGGACCGTTGTTTGTTTTTTATTTTATTTATTTATTATTTTATTCATTTATTCAATGTTACGAATTAATAATGTGAGAACCACATTCTAAAGCTTCCCAAACCAATTTGAACACCGTCGTATTAGACAATCTAGCAGCATCCGCTGCAAAGTCACATACAAGCAAATTATTTCTCCACTTAATTACCACTACGAGCTTTTTAATTTTTCTTTATTGACTTTGGTTTTCCAAACATGGGCAATTCGTCAAAATTTTGACAATTGCAGTCGGATATTCAGAAACTGATATCTTGTAAACAGATACAAACTTCTAATTAATGAGTTAATGAGTAAGCTGTTATGGATGGCAATAATGAAAGCAATTCTTGGTTTGTGATTTTCTACCGTTTTCAATGTTTTCAGACGTCATTCAGAAAAAACTGTAAATGAACTCTACCTGCGAGATTCGTCTTCATATGAAATGTGGCATACGGGCAACGCCACTGTATTAAAATCATCAAACCCAGGGAACTATCATCTACGCTCTTCCACTGCCCTAATGGTCTTCACTTCTGATAAATACAAATGCAGAATGTACAATTTATGTTCAATTAACAAATCTTCTAGTACTGAAATTTAATTTTACGCAGTCTTGAATTATTAGACGATGTATTAGCAAATCCTTTAATTACTGAAAATTAAATTAGGATAACCTACAGCACTCGCGAAGACCAGTCCAAGTGAGGTTAAATTTTTTTAGCAAAGACCTTCTTGAATGTAAGGTATAAATATAACGTTGAAAAAGCACAATACACAGGGATACTGCTGACACGTGTTTCGGCGCTACAAGGAACGCCTTTTTCAATGCAAAAAAATGTGATCTTATATATGCACAGACATCCGACAAAAGCTTTTGTCGGATGTCTGTGCATCCCTGCATATTTGTGCTTTTTAACGTTGTATTTATACTTTACATTTATTGCGCAAATGTATTTATATATTTCACCTTCTTCAACATTATCCTGGTTATTTTGTGTAATACACTTTTTTTCCTTGGTGAACCCTACTAAGACTTTATCGGAAGTTCATTGAAAGAGTTGGATCTTTTTGTATAGATTTACTATTGAAAATAGTAATCTGATTCGATTGACTTTGTATTGATTCATAAAATTTTTAAATAAAGTAGAAAGATTTATTAATATTTCTTGGTAAAGGGGGGTTTCATTACTTATAAAACAGTTTAAATAATAATGTAAAATCAAAAACGGGGTTAATCCGTTTTCTTGTCAGACAAAGATTTGTTACGGAGTAAAGAATTCATTTTATAGGGGAAAATAAGGGGGTGCCTAAGGGGAAAATGTATCATTTTTTTAAAATAATGTACTAATTCATTTTTAAACTTGCAAATGTTTCTCCTTTTTTAAAGTAAGCATTTCAGTAAAATAGAAGTCTAAACTTTGAGTTTAAAAAATATTTTTCTGCGTAAAAAAATAAGAGACTTCAAAGGAAATGTCGCGTGTTGACTCCAGAAAAGCACATGAAAAAGTACTCGAATGAACGTAGCTACTGAATTCATGAAGTAGCTGAATTGTGCAAAATATTTACATACATTAGATCAGGTAAACATTTGTCCGATTAAATTGTAGTAAAAAAAAAGCTAATTAAATATGATAGCATATAAAATGCTATCATATTTAATTTTCGTAAGACTTCCATATTGCAAAAATTTTGAAAATGCACTAATCCCACCCCTTCCCCCTCCGTATTAACTATTACATCGAGAAGACGGAATTTCAAAAAAAAAAGCTGCCTCGGGACTTTCGAAAATACCTTGGTTATTGTAAGTATTGGTTAGAAATTGCAGAGCCGTTTGTATATATTTTGTCTGGGAACTTTCATGTAATTAGGCGAATGTCTGTATAATGCTCCTTATGTATATGAAGATATGAGTGCATATTTATTGTTATTACGTATTTTGCACATATGTATTGCTATAGAAGTCATATGAAGAAATAGATGGCAAAAAAAGCAAGTTCTTTTTATTTTTAATTAGAAGTTTTTCCTTTGAAAGCAGTCAGTATAAACTCTTTAGTTTACCATAGTCATTAACATTTTCAAATGAAGAATTTTTCTCTGGTGTATCAAGGCTAAAAAATAACAGACCCTCCGTCAATAATTTCTCACCATTTATGTAGATCTTCTACAATGTGAACATTTATTAATTAGTTGTTCTCAAGCAACTTCTGTCATCTGTAAGAAAAAATTTTCATACATTTTTCGAGCTTCAAATAAATGCCATTTCACGCTTGTCTATCGATTTTTTTTTCTCCTTATGTTTATTACTTTCTGTACTGTTTAGTTTTAATTGCTCTTTAGATACGTCTACATTGAAGTATATCTATTCCTTAAATTATTGATTTGAATCATTAATTGGTGCTGTCATACTTTTTCCATTTAACATTTTCTCATTTACCGAAGCTGCTCTTGATATTTTTCGTCTATCTGTCAAAAGAATACACGAAATATGTACTTTCTTGCTCGCTAAGAATCTCGGAATACAAAACAAATGCATAAGCAACAGTTTTACTTCCCTCAAAAAAATGTTATATGCAAAAAAAACCATGTCTACAAAATGTTTTTCCACACAGTTTATACAATATCGTCCCAGGCCGTCGATTCGATTTTCGTATTTCCCGGGGATCTGCCCTACTTTCTCTTTCGGAGGAAGTATAGAGAAGAAGAAAATAAAAAAAGCAGCGCGAACGGAAAATACTACTACTTTGTTGTGTTTCTCCCATTCGAGCTTATTCACGGAAAATGCCAATGGATCAATCGATAAGCGTTTCACTTTTGCTTCTCCGGGCCCCCTCGCTGGTGTTGCCACCGGAGGAAAGGGTAAAAATCGCTCCCGAACCCGTGCTGCCATCTGGGAATTGGAAATAACGCTATCGATGAGGCCCAAATTGTAATCCTATTGTTTCTATTGGTTTCGTCAATATTTGCGAGCTGCACAGCGAGAATTCCAATATTCTTACCTGGTTTCGGAATAAATTTTAAATATGCTCGCGGAACCGGATTTGTTTAAGCGCCTTATGGGGATTCGAAGAGTGTTGGTTGTGTTTTTTGTAATTCTGTGGATGCTATACTATCGTGCTAAGCGCAAAAGTGGTATCTGCAGCTGAGCTTAAAACTGAGATATTACTCTTTAAAGTTTTGCAACACCATGTATTTGGTTCAGATGAAACTTTTTCGGATTTTTTTTAAAAACTAGCTGCCAGGGCAGCTAGATTAGCTTCCTGCCAGGGCCAAATTTCCCAATAGGCAAAGTAGGCAGCTGCCTAGGGCGGCAAATTTTCAGGGGCGGCAAATTTTACTTCGATCTTTTTTATTTATTTATTTATTTTTTTCCCCCGATACAGCGACGATGATTCCAAATTATCGGACTTGACCAAAATCGCCGGAACCACAGAGAATCCAATGTGGCGGACTTCCGGTACTCAGCTTAAGGAGCAAGAATCTGAGAGAGTGTCACGCCTGTGATTCATGACGTCTCAGATTTTTTCCAAAAAATTACCAAATGTATATTATCTTATTGAAAGACCAAATCCAGAACGTTTTGTTCTAAAGTTGAGTTGTTTAGTTTTTATGAATTCCTAAAGGTGAAGGTGCGGCATCAAAAATTAAACGGATTTTCAGGACATGGAAGTTGCTGTGAGCCAAAACTCTTATCAAGAATTGTTAAACTCCAATTTTCTTTTTGTATATGGAATATAGAAGGTTGAAACTTTACAAAATGAATGTTAAATTTGTGGTAAGTTGTTGCCGTAAGGTCAGTATCGGTAAAATAGGACATTTTTCATATTTCGTCCTTACGCAACTAAAAGCACGTTGAACTTTCCATGGTTATTTATACATTATTTTAAAGTGCTTACATTGGTCTTTCAAACGACACTACTTTTGCCGTGGCAACTGAAATGTACAAATTGTTTTTGGACCTCGAAAAGGCTGAAAAACGTCAAAAATGCCTTGTTTTGAGGGCCTTCACTGATCTTATGGAAACAACTTACCATAAATTTTACATTAATTTTGTAAAGTTTCAACCTTTTATATTCCATATACAAAAAGAAAGTTGGAGCTCAACAATTCCTGGTAAGAGTTTTGGCTCACAGCAACTTCCATGTCTTGAAAATCCGCTTAATTTTTGATGCCGCACCTTCACCTTTAGGGGTCCATAAAAACTAAACAACTCAACTTTAGAACAAAACATTCTGGATTTGGTCTTTCAATAAGATAATAAACATTTGGTAATTTTGGGAGAAAATCTGAGAGGTCATGAATACCC